>LPNX011150129.1:221346-398258 GCA_001517045.1 Pseudotsuga menziesii
CCATCTTACATGCTCTCACAAAATTTAGACAGTACCTGGTGGGCAGTAAGTTCAAAATCAAAACTGATCATAACAGCTCCAAGTATTTCTTGGAACAGAAGGAACTGAATGAGCGACAACAGAAATGGGTCAGCAAGGTACAAGCCTATGATTTCGAGATCGAGTATGTGAAAGGTAAGAATAATGTAGTAGCTGATGCATTATCCAGGCGTCCAGCCCCATTATCTCTCAGTAGTATATCCACGGATTCGAGGGCACTTCTCTTAGTGGAATACTCCAAAAATAAATTCGATTGCGAATTATTGGACGGACAAATTCAGGATGACAGGTACAGGATTGTGGATGACATCATCTATTACAAGGACAAAATATACCTCATTCCAGAATCCACATTGAGGAAGAAGATCATTCAGGCAGCCCACGATTCTCCTTTATCAGGGCATCAAGGTTTCTTAAAGACCTACATGCAGATCAAAGAGAGGTTCTCTTGGAAGGGCCTCAAGGGGGAGATTATGCAGCTATTCGGGAATGTAGCATCTGTCAACAGAACAAGATTGAGAACACCCATCCAGCAGGGTTACTCCAGCCACTACCGATTCCAGAACAGAAGTGGGAGAGCATCTCCATGGACTTCATTACAGGCTTGCCCAAGGTCCAAGGGCGAGATTGTTTATATGTAGTAGTTGACAGACTGACCAAGTTTGCACATTTCTTCTCGATACCATCAAACTACTCGGCAGCTCAAGTAGCGGAGTTATTTTTCAGGGAGGTTTTTAGGTTACACGGGTTGCCTAAAACCATTGTCAGTGATCGGGATAGCAGGTTCACGGGTGCCTTTTGGCAGGAGCTGTTCAGATTGGTGGGGACCGAACTGGCTACCAGTACGAGTTATCACCCCCAGAGTGACGGGCAAACAGAAATAGTCAACAAATGGATCGAAGGATATCTAAGGAATTATGTAGCAGGGCAGCAGCGGACCTGGATCAAATGGCTACACCTAGGGGAGTATTGCTACAACACTACTTATCACATGTCTATTAGGATGACTCCTTTAAAGGCATTATATGGATACAAGGCCTTGGACTATGCAGATTTGGCATTCGGAGATAGTAGGGCTTCTAAAGCTAAGGACTGGATACAGGACAGTCAGGACATCCTGAAAATACTGAAGGAGAATTTACAAACAACCCAGAATCAACAGAAGATGTATGCCGACAAACACAGGATTGAACGAAGCTTCGAGGTAGGGGATTTAGTATACTTAAGGCTCCAGCCTTACAGACAGTCCTCACTTAAGAAGAAAGGAGCAGAGAAGTTGAAACCCCGCTTCTATGGACCCTACAAAATAATCCAGAAAGAGGGAGAGGTGGCATATGAACTAGAACTTCCTCAGGAAAGCAAGATTCACAACGTGTTCCATGTATCTAGCTTGAAGAAGACCCTTGGGCAACACATTGCTCCATCCACTGAATTGCCTCCCTTAGATGATGAAGGACTGCTGATACTGATTCCCGAACGGATCATCCAGACTAGAGAGAGGAAGCTCAGGAACAGGGTAATCAGGGAATACTTAGTTCAATGGAAGGAACTACCGCCAGAAGATGCCACCTGGGAAGGTGAACAGGTATTACAGCATCCCAATTTGAAGTTGCTTGAGGACAATCGATCTCGAGCGGGGATGACTATAATGTCCTCTTCCAGTTAGGCCTTAAGGCCCAAAACCGCTAACCTATGTGATTCTTGTGGGTTCGAGGTTACTGATAGCTAGGGAATCAGTTAAGGACTGATGCCATCCATAGAAGATCTAGGGCATCATCATTTGGTCAAGAAGGGCCACCGGGGCCAAAGGCCACCTTCGTGCATACCATCCTAGCATTATTTAATAATGCATGCACTTTTTAAGTCTCCATCCACATGCATGCAAGTCAACGGCAAATTAGAAGATAAAGTGACCTAATTAGGTCAAAGATTAGGTTTTGCGCAGTTGAACTTTATAAATAGAAGATAAAGTGAAAGGAGACTTCACTTTGGATTATTATTATTTTGGGAGCTCTTGGATAGTAGCACAGCAGTTGGGGTTGGAGACGGAGTCTTCAGCTAACAGGATTTCGGCAGTGAAACATCTGTCCTAGTCTTATTCCGGGTAAGCCATACAGGTTCACCACTTGTTCTTTATTCATTCATCAGTTACCTAGTACATGGTATAGATCGTTGCAGGGACACGTGTGCAGCTGTAAGAGGGGGTTTTCAGCCAGAAAGCCCTAATCAGCTGTTGGGCCTTCAAATCTCAGTTTCCTTCCGAAACTCAGGTACCAATCTCATCATCAGCCTCATACTCCGGTACCTAGTGATTTTCAGATCCATCAGTGCTCATCCGAAGCAGTTATCAGCCGTTTCGGGGTTCCAGAGGGTGAGTAGCTGCCTCTTTGAAGTGATTCGCTACCCTACCTGGAGATCTCAGAACCTTCGCATGCTCTGGGCATTCTCTCCGACATTGAACCGCTATCAATCCTGCAAATTCTCAGTCAGATCGGACATCTCCTTCCTTGAGGGCGTCACACTTTCCTACTTGGGCGTCTCGCTGCTGGGGGGATTCACTTGAAGCAGAGGAGCTCAGATCCTCTCCGATCCAGCTTGTAGTACTGGCAGACTTTTACTGGAGTAGTTTAGACCAGCTTATCAGTGGTAAGTGTTCATTCTATCTCGCAAACCCTAACCCTAATTTTTCCTATAAAATAGGGATTTTTGCTTGGCAGTTGGCATGCCCCGTTGTATCAGCATATTTGTATAGAAATAGAAAATTTCGGGATTTGGGATATTACAACATACATGTGCCTAAGGAGAAAAGGACTAAATTGGAGCCTTCCGGAAAGAAGGGGACTTTCGTGGGATACAGTGAGTCTTCAAAGGCTTACAGAATTTACCTTCCAGGATCAAAGCAAATCGAATTCAGCAGGGATGTGTTCTTTGAAGAAGAAATGGCTACCCAGAAAGGAAGAGGATCTGACATGGAGATCGATGACAATGAAGAGATGAGATCATCTCCCCCTCATGCAGTTTAGAGGGAGTTGCCAAAGAAGAACCGATTGACTCCATTGATTCAGTTGAGCTAGTTGATGCTCTCACAGCTATTGCAGTTGGCCGAAAAAGGCCTAGATGGGCACAACAGAAGATGTAGGATGCAGAGGGACATGAAGCTTAACATGGCACTTTTCGGGAAAGCAAAAGACCTCAAAGGTTCTCGAGTTATATAGAATTGATGAGTCACATCATTGACTCAGAGCCAACCACATATGAAGAAGCATCGAAGCACCAAGTTTGGAGGGATGCCATGATGAAAGAATACCAATCCATCATGAAGAATGATGTATGGGAGGTTGTACCGAGACTTGAGGGGAAGTCAGTAGTGACTTCCAAATGGATTTTCAAGATTAAACATGAGCAGATGGCAGTGTGGAAAAACACAAGGCTAGATTTGTTGCCAAAGGATTCTCTCAGAAAGAGGGAGTTGATTACGACGAAAGATTTGCTCCCATGGCTCGATATATTTCCATCAGGACCATTATTGCTATTGCTTTAGCTATGGGATGGAAGCTGCATCAGATGGATGTCAGGACCACCTTCCTCAATGGTGTAATTAAGGAAGAAGTATACATTGAACAACCAGATGGGTTTGTTGTCCATGGGAAGGAGTCCCACTTTTGCAAGATGAAAAGGCTCTATATGGACTCAAGCAAGCACCTCGTGCCCATGCATTGATAGATGGATACTTGATGAGCTTGGGATTCACCAAGAGTGATGCAGATCTCAATCTTTACTACAAAATTGTGGAAGATGAGCCACTGATTCTAGTTTTGTATGTCGATGACTTGTTTCTCACAGGAAATGAGAAGTTGATTGCATGGTGTAAGAAGAAGCTAGCCTCTAAGTTTGAAATGAAAGATCTTGGATTGATGCATTACTTATTGGGATTAGAAGTATGGTAGAGGCATTGTTATCCACTAAAGTTGCACTTGAGTGGATTTCCAATGAGCCGTCGAAGTGATGAACAAGCCAATTGTTCATTATTAGTGCTCAGAGGTTCAGAAGACCTTCAGGGTCAATTTGGGGCCCCTGTTTTAATAATTACATGTTCATACCCCATGGGGATTTTGTAATAAATGTGCTAGCATGGCAAACTTTTGGTAAAGGACTTAGACGTCAATCTGATCATTCCAAGGTATTTTTCCCTTGTCAATTATGTAATGTTGAATAAGTGATGTATAATTTTCGAGTTTTCCACTGCTCCTCCAAAGTTGGAATGGTCGTCTAGGTGGTTAAACCCTGGGAGGCTATTAAAGTTCATGCGTCGATGTATAAAATCATGCTAGACATTGTTTTGAGTCTCGGCTCTGAGTTGGTGACATAACTTGCCTTTGGTGAGTTGGATGGTATGCCTAAATCATTCTGGTCAGTTGTCCCGATGGTTGGCACTGTGCAGAACTTCCCCTGGTCACTTGAGATATTGTTGGCTAAAACTGAAAGCTCATGTACTACTTGTATTGGAAATATTTATATATGCGCCCATGGAAAATGAAAATTCTAAAATGTGTTTCTTGACATATGTGAGCAAAGGGCAAGAGCAATGAAATGCTAAAATACCCCTTGAAGGGTATAAGAAAAGGTCCCAAAAGCAATGGTTAATCATATGCTATATCCAAATATTGCTGACCTTATAAATTTGAATATGTCCTGGATTGAAGCTGCGATTAGCTGTGCTTTTAAGCACTGGTGAAGTTCCAAAGGGTCATATACGCCCAAAAGGCCATGGAAATAAAATTGATGGTCCTAATGAAACTGAGTCAAACTTGATGTAGACATGGTGCCTAAGTTGAATAAGCACTCTCTGAACAACTCAACCATTTGTGAGGCACTGCCATTCCTTGTGTTGTTGTTTGTCCGGCATGTGGTTATAGTGAGTTTTCCCTTTCCATATCCAAAGTGTCATGATGTTAAGTAGGTAGTCATCCTTTGCCCTAGCCTTGTCAAATTCAGGCTTCACCCTTCACTAGCAAATTGACTACAACTATGAAGTAAGTATAGTCCTGAAAGTCTAGTTTGAGTAACAATAAATAAAACCCTATATATGTATTTGGTTGATGTACCGCCAGTGAGATGACTGCTACTTATGGTGATTGTTTCTTAAATGATTTGTAGAGCATGTCTTAGCCTTATAACACTTGCAGCAGATAGATGATAGTTTGAGTTTTATTGGTATCTGGTCATTTACAGGTGATTATATTGTCTATTGGACAATGTTGATGATTAGGTAGAGACCTGGAAAGGGTATGAGTATACACGCTAGATGGATTTGGACTCTCTGAGTCTAATGAGATAGTTGATTTTCAGTTCCGAGCACTTGCAAAGATGGTCAAGCTCATTTTACCTTTTTGATGCAGTTTTGCTTCACAGGATGATGTGTCTGAGCAGGGAGATGTTTTTATTAGATCTCCTAGGGCGCTATATGGGGCATAGGGGTGCAGCCACTTGATTATACCATAGTACCCCCATCCTAGAGAGCTTGGTGGGATCAGTTGGACAACGCAGACACCCTAGGAGGCTGTTTTGGCAGGTTCACATTTCCCGGGCAGATTAAAAAATGATTAAATGGCTATTGAAGAAATCGATTTGGGCTACCGAGGCAAATAAATGACATGGGATGAGTCATAATGATGAGAGTGATGTCATCCGCACCTTCTCCAGCAGTTGTAGCCCCTGATTGGACCCACACCTATTTTTCGGGCATTTTTTATTATTTTTTGGAGCTTTTGGGAGGCTCACGATTTCCTCAAGGAGGCACAAAGTCAAAAAATTAAAATATTATATTATTTTATTGTGCCATGGAGCACCCCGAGGGAGTTAGTTAACACTCCATGGGCCCACCATGTGCTTCATTTATTTCTTGTTGAGTGGGGTACCCTCTTTACGGGTGATCTAGTCCACTTTGGTACTTTATGGTTATATTGATTCATGTATTGTATGTTGAGCTCATCTCAACCGTTGATTAGAACATTTATATCTTTTAATATTAGCCACTCATTTTGAAAGTGGTTAGGATTTTGGTTCTCTCATTTCTATTTAAAGGAGAGAGCTTCTCATTTGTAAAAGGTCTTTGGCTTTTAGATCTAGATAATAAAAAAACTTTTCTTGTGGATATTTTTTGGATATACTTTGCATATGGTGTTCTTAGATGGTGATTGGAAAGTATTTTGCTTCCTAGCATTCAGGAAATTGTTGCAAGATCTATATATTTTTGGGAATCTTTGTCTTGTCTACAGGAGGGCGACTTCAGTTTGGGTGTTTTTGCAGGGGGGCCTCAACTTGCTTGGATTGTCTTCGTTTTTATCAGGGCGTTTTCATTAGTGTCATTGCGATCTATGATTTTCTCTTGCTATTTTTCTGTAGCATTTAGTTTTTTTCTCATGTGGCCACAACTCTGATATGGTTGATGTTTGTTGTGTAGGAGAGAGGGCGCATTGGCTCCTTGGGGCAAAACGTTGGACATAGAAATTGCTCAAACCTTCTCAAATTGATTGGGATAGCAGGGATCATCATCATCAAGGCATCTACAAGGTTCTCCAGCTAAGATCTACAGGTTGGTTCTTTTCTTTCATGATCTCAATCCATTGTACTTGCTTTTCTTCAAATTTACTGAAAACTCCAAAATATTAAAAAATCCAAAAATACTTAATCGGGGAACTGTTCGATCTTTGGACAAACCATTGTTGGTTTTGTAGATCGGGCCTCCCTCTCACCAATTCAACCCTAACGCTGAGCTAGTTTGGCCTAGTTTGCCCTAGATCTGAAAAACTAACTGTTAAAACCCCAACGCCCCCACTGAAAATTTGACCTTTTCCAAATCTGAATTTTTCTGGAAAATAACCACTTGGGTACATAGATCGGGTCCTCCTCATTCCAAAACACCTCCAATGCTGAGCTAGTTGCTGCCAGGTGGCCCTAGACCTAAAAAACTGACTTTCAGCACCCTAACACTCATTAGATTTTGACTTTTTCCAGATTTGATTTTTCCGGAAATTTTCCAACTTGGGTTTGTAGATTAGGTCATCCACATCCCATTTCTCCTCCAACGCTGAGTTGATGCCTCCCAGATTGTCCTAGATCTGAGGATCTGTCCCTCTAAACCCTAGCGCTAGCCCTCCTTCTGTTGGTTTCCCCTGCAAACTGAATTTTTCGGGCCAAACACTTTTTTGGGTCCATAGATCAGGGCATATCCTAAGTGGGTTCACTCTAATGCTGTGCAGATACTGACTCCATTGCCCAAGGCCCAACAGGCACTGATCTCCAATCTTAGCGCTAGCCTTCTTTTGACCTCTTTTCCCTGAAAGTTGACTTTTCTTTGATAACTTAGGTACTTTGACATTGTCACCTCTTTCATTGAGTCTATCCCTTTGGTACTAGACAGTCCCAGCTCTGTCCTTACTCACCCCGCATTGGTTACGTTTCCCAAGGCACCGGTTATCTTCATCAGTTGCTAGTACCTCAACCCTAGATCTTGTATCCACCCCATAAGTTACCTTGGTTCCACTTTGGATCGAACTTAACACTTCCAAAACCCTAATCCAAAGCCTTGGCACACCTGGTAACATCTCTCATAGGTCTAGGGTCTTCAATTACCTTACACCTTACGTACCTCAAGCCTACTTGATCTGATTTGGTGTCTAGGTCTGATTTCTCCTGTCGGGAGTAGATCTGGGTCTCTCCCTTTGTTGTCTCGGACTTAGATAACATAAAGCGAAGACTGCCTTGATTGGCGTGACAACCATCCATTTGGGAGTCTAGGCAGTCTTGGTTCCACCTCCTTAGTTGCTTGCCCCTCTACCATCCATCCTGGATCCACCATACATAGGCAGCTACAAGGTTGGTGATAACACTGACCATGATAAAATTTGGAAAGGATGCCTGCTTAAAAAGCCAAGAGAGACCCAGGGGGGGATACCTACTCTGACAGAAAGAGATCAGTTGATTGGAGTCTAACTGAGTTGTAGTGAGTTGGAGTGAAGTGGAACTCGAGAGGCAACTGCTCCTCTCTCCACCAAACTCCAACAACCCACTCTTCAAGGGCCACATCACCCAACCACTCGCTACTCCAACCACCCACGCGATTTACTCCACCATATGGTGTCACCCTCAACATATGTGATTTCATTTCATAAGATAATATCACTAAAACATAACCAAGGTTCTTAAAACCTCATGAAGGGGGGTCCACCCTCTATACCACTCGCAACCTTCACATTGAGTTAGCGTGAATCCCTCCTAGTTGAGGTCATCTCTTTTAAAACATATGCGAACTCCCTTACATCAAATGATATATATCATATTCAAGGTTTTTTTTTAAATTGATCACATGAAGGGTGTCCACCCTCCATACAAAACGCAAGCTTGATTTGGTTCTAGCGCTTTCCTTTGGTGTTTAGTGTTTTCTCCATGAGGTTGACGTCATTTCCTTTTTCATATCATTCTTCACTTATATTTTTAACCAAAGTTTAAGTTGAACTTCACATGGAGAGGGTCGCATGCTTTATGGGGGACCCATGTCATGCCATCCCATCATTTTTTTAATTGATTTTTTGACTTTTTCAACCTTGTCCTTTAGTGCCAATTCGATGCACCTTAGCATTAAAATGCTGTTTTGATTCTCCTTTAGCTAAATAATAACCCACGAGATGTTTTAGCCGCTCGAAACACATGAAAAGTGGCCTCCGAAGTAAAGAGGATGCTCTGAGTGTGAAAACAAGCATCCCCACGCTAAAAACAGACTTCGAACTCGACTTTTATTACATTTTGAAGTTTTTCAATTAAACCATTAAAAAATGGATTTTTCTTTCTTTCTCGGAATCAGACAAAACTCTAGGGTGACCTAGCACATGTCCATACAACTCAATTCGATTGCCTAGCATGTTTAAAAACATTGACACAGAGGCTCTAAAAACCTCCTAAGGGATAACCACCAAGACGACTACCCCAACATTGGAGGTGTGAGTGAAAAACTCAGAAATTATTAGTGGTTTGTTCAACAACCAATAATTACTGAGGGAACCCCCTGAGGTGTAGACCACTTGGCAACGGTGCACTTGTTAAGGTGTACAGGCTGTTAAGCATGTCAAGGGTTCAAACCTCGTTGCAGCCTGAGATGCATTGTGGGGGTCAGCGTATTCTCCTGGAGGTTATAGTGGTAGCGGTCGGAATCGACCCCGTGTCACGCGAGTATGAAACCGGCTAGTTGCCGATTCCGCTAGATACAAAAAAAAAATTACCGAGGGAAAAAACACTCTAGGCTAGTCGGCTCAATGCTTAAGTTTGGGAAGTCGAGCCTTTTATAAAAATTGATTATGCTAGCACAATTTTTACAATTTCCCCAAGGGGATATGGACATGTGTTACAAAATAATTTGAACAGCCTCCCAGAAAAAGCCTAGCAGACTTCTGAACTCTGACCATGAACAAGTGTGCTTGTTCAAACCTTGTCGGCTCGCTCGAAAAATCCACCAAGTACAACTTAGGTGGTAACATGTCCTTTAACCATGAGAAAAAGAGGAAAGGGTATATGCTTGAATAACGAAAATGAGACCCTAAGGGGGGCACACCCAACTGAAGAGAGAGGACGAGTTAATCTTGAGTTCGTTGAGTGAAATGGGGGATATGTTTGATGTGATTGGCATGAGGAGGTGCCACATCTCCATAAGGAGATGTGCCCTCACTAAAATCCCAACCGACTTACCCACCCAATGCCACATTACACACGTGAGACAAAAGACGGACGCATAGGTAGCTTGCTTGAGTTCACCTGAGATAAACGGGGAGTTGTTTTGATTTTGAGTGGAGTTAACTCATGAGGTAGGCACCACCTTAAAGGGAGTTGCACCACCTCTCCAAAATCAAACAACCAATTCAAGCATCGCCATATGTGCCATGATGTGAGCCTCACGTGAAGATGGTGTCACACTTTGATCTTTGGATACACTTTACCATACTCCAAGTCAACTCCACATCAAATGTTATTATCCTAAGTCTAATCGCCTTCCACATGAATCAGAGACACCACCCTTTCCAAGTCATTCGACCAAGTTCTCATGACTTATGACTTTTTGACTTTGGTGTCATTTTGTCACATTAGCATTTATTTCACCTTTTGATGCCCCTTTAGCAAAAAATGGCTCTACGTGATGATTTAGTTGCCCGAAACATAGGAAAAGTGGGCTCTAGGATAAAGAGGATGATCAAAGTGTGAAAACGAGCATCGCCACGCCAAATTCCACCTCCAGATCATACTTTTATTACAATTTGAAAATTTCCATTTAAACCATTAAAAAATGGTGTAATTTTGCAGGAACAAATATTTTTTTCAGAACCTAAAAAAAACCTAAGGGGGACCTAGTACATGTTCATAATGACTCAAAACAATGACTAGCATGCTTATATACATTGACATGTGAGCTTTAATAGCCTCCCAAGGTTTAACCATCAAGACGCCCATTCCAACTTTGGAGGAACAATGAAAAGCTTGAAAATTATACATCGCTTATTGAACATTGCATAATTGACAAGGGAAAAAACACCTTAGAATGATTGGATTGATGTCTAAGTCCTAGGAAGCCAAGTCCTTTTCAAAATTTTTGCCATGCTAGTACATTTATTACAATATCCCCAAGGGGTATGAATATGTAATAAAAAAAGGGACCACAATTGGCTTTGAAAAGTCTTCTGAACTTCTGAGCACCGATGATGAACAATTGGCTTGTTCATAACTTCAGTGGCTCACTGGAAATCCACCTAAGTGCAACTTAGTGGATAACAATTAACAAGGAAAAAACACTCTAGAGTACCGCATTGATAGTTAAGTCTAAGTCATCCAAGCCTTTTACAAAATTTCATCATGCGATGCCAACTTATTACAATATACCCGCAGGGTATGAACATGCAATTATTGAAAAAGGGGCCCAAAAAATGGCCCTATGATCCATGGAAATTCTGAGCTCCAATGATGAACAAGGCACTTATTCACAACCTCGACGGCTCACTGGAAATCCACTTAAGTGCAACTTCGTGGATAACAATACCCTTCCTCTTTCTATTATGGTTATCATTGGATTATTGTTTCTTGATGCATTCTTTCTCTATGCTTGGTTAAATGCCGATATATTCTACTCCTGATAACAATTATCTCAATAAGCATTGGATTTTATCTGCTCTAGTAATATCCTTGGATATATTTCTCCAATTTAAGACAAGGAGATGGACTGCTGTACCTTGTACTTTGCAGCCTCAACAACCACATTTTCCTCATCAGGATGGTCTCCCATTAAGCCTTGATGTGACCCCATTTTTCCAATGAAAAGACACTTGGTCCATTCATCCTATTATTTCATATCCTATATCAACTTGTTTTACTAGAGCCACTATTCACCCTAGACTTTATTTCATAGCTCTAGTAATCCTAATCTAGGGAAACCCCCCTTGAGCTGGAGGAGAGCCAGCCTAAAGAGCGAAGAGAACTTGTGAGGTGACATTGGAAATCCCTCTTGGTTCCTCCAAGGCTACACTTGAGATTTAGGAATTTATCTCAATAAGTGAGGGTTTGAGAGGTAACACTTACAATCATGACCAACTTAAGTAATTCAGAATCAATCACTTATATCATAAATGTAGTCCGATTTGGATAATTGGTCATATTCTTTCAGCTTGTCATTTTATTGCAAAATGTTAGTGTTAGTTTCTAGAGTGTTTGTCGCAAAACATTCTTTTGTTGTTTCATGGTTTGTCAATGCCATAGGTTGCAACTTCTACAATCGATGACATTTTTAATCAACATGCATGACATAACTTATGCAATAAAGAATCATATGTATATAACATGTTGAACATTAACTAAAAACTAGGTAGACTTAAATATCTGAAGGGATCAATCCCCTGTTCAAAGCCCTAGTAAGAAATGCATGAAAAAGAAGTATATACACTTGCAATAAACAAAACGAAGACAATTGATAAATTATGTATGGGAATTTGGTTTTGTTTAGCCCACAATGGGTAGTAATAGTAGCATTTTCTCTTACTGAATCAGCTATTCTAGGTTCTTGCAGCCCTATTCCAAAATCAGTGAATAAAAGAAATGGCAGCATGCAGCAGTAGCAGGCCAGGTCCTGTAGCAGCTGAATATCCAGTGGTGGATCTGACTAAACTCCTTCATAGGGAGTTGGTCTAGAGGGCTGAAGCAAGTTGACCTATGCATTCACAAATGAATTCAAACTGGAAAAAAAGAATGAGGTGCTTACGAAAAGTCTAGTTTTTATGGTACATTAGCAGCATGAACAAAATGATAGTGAAATGTGGAACCAAGCACTTTTATATACAGATTAGTTTTCAAAATTTGCTGAACTAAACCCAGGCTTGTATACTGTTTCTATTCCCTGGACGGACCTACCTCAAACTGATTTTTGATATGTGTTTGACCTCAGTTTGACTGTTTTTGATGCCTTAGATAACAATACATAAATTCACCTTGAATGGAAATTTTTGGGTAACTTGTGTAAGCATTGGGGCTGTCTGGTTTGCCTGAGATTATATGCAGACCGAAATCATGATACTTCTAATCAAGGATAACTCTTTCTTTCTATTCTGGAGTCTGGACTAGTATTTTTCTGTTAAACAACATTTATTTTGCTAAATGTATAAGAAGACATGTAGAGAATAATATTTTCATCATACTTTACATTGAAATTAGTTGTATTGCTTGATGATACCTTAATAAGCTGTTTGAAAACCGGTTTAATGTAGAGCGCTTATCAGTACAACTGAAACAATAATGACACATTTTTTACCTTCTTATGACAATTGCAGGAACATCATTTCTCCTTGTTACAACATGAGACGGAAAAGTTACGGACTGCCATAGACAAAATGCAGAGTGAACTGAGGTTGTGACTACCACTGTGTCTATAAATGTGCTAGTTTCACTGTTGCCTATGGCAGACTCACACCCAACCTTGCCATTTTGACAGATACGAGATTGACAAAGTGACTGCTGGCCAACGTCTAGACTTGAATTTGGAAAGGGGGTAAGGTGTCGTTTATTTTTGGCTAAAGAATAATTATGATGAGATGCATTTTAGATAACATTTTAATCAGTAAAGTGTCACGCAAAATCATCACAGGGGAAGATTTGCCTCACTTTGAGTATCTACAATAAAATGTATGTAGATAGTATTTTTGTAAGACACTTGTATTATAGGACCAAACTTGTGTGGTTGCGATTGAAGCCTTGTGAGCACTACCTACAGTTCTGCTTCAAAGGTTCCAAAACAAAGCACCAAAAGTTTTAGATACATCACATTTTTTGTTGTGGTAGGGATGCTAAGAGCAATAGCAACAAAATATGGTTGTTTTTCTTGTTGGCCCGATTGACTGCGGATTCCACCCTTCTCATTCGGATCTGCTCCCTAGAGGACTGTCTTCATGCCCTGAGACTTGCTATGTAGCACAGGAACTGCTACCGACCTTTAGGAAACTCGTTCCCAAAGTTTCGACATTCTAGGGAAATTGGGAACTTGTACGGAACGTTCCAACTCCAGTGGGAACCGTTCCAGATGGTTGGGAACTTACTAAGAACTTTTACCCTCTAAAATCGGGAAATTGGGACGTTTTGTTGCACGCTTTCTTCACTAGGAGCTTCCACACATTCATGATCGCCACCGATTGAAATTGAAATTTCCTGGGAAGAGGAGAAGATGCAAGGATGCACCTGAAGCATTCTGCAGCGTGGGAGTGAATGTATGGAATACTAAAGACACAACAAATCGAAGTTACAATGTCATAAAAAATAATTACCTGTCTCAGCCATCTTCGTTCATGAGATCATTTCATCTTTATTGCTTTCTGGATTATTTGTGCATGTCTTTGGAAACATGGGATCCTCTCTGTAGAGGGTTGTAAACGACATCCTATTTCCTTGCGACCATACATATACATGGTTGACTGAATTTGTTTTCTTTAGAAAACTAAGTTGCAGTAAAAGTCAAGTGCTACCTTGTTGAGTTGGTGCACTGATCTCTATCTACCGCCTGTGCTAGAGTATCCACTCGTCCCTACGCATTGCAGCTACCGCTAATCAATAATAAATGTAAATCTATTTTTCCTTTTTATATATTAAATAAAAGAAAGTAAATTTATATTTTTACTATTTACTTTATGAATAAAAAAATAAACTTTTAACTAATTGTAATTAGTTTTAAATTTTACTTTAAAACTAAATTCATATATTACATTTAAATAAAAACTATCTTGATTTTTATTTTATAATAATTTAAATTTGATTATTTATACACCTTTGCAAATACCGTAAACATAGAATGTCTTGTAAACATATTCTATTCTATTCCATTTTAATCATAGTTGACACAAGACTGAAAACTTACTCTATACTTATAGCCACAAATATAGGGACTATAACTTCTAAAAGTCCCCACTTTAGAAAGAGTCTACCTTATATAATCAATGATGTGGTTGGTAATCCTGATTTTATTGTCATTTCCATCTGCTAAGAGGTTCTAGTTACAACCATAATATAAGGGATAAGCTAAGCCATCTGGTTTGTGTTAATGTTTCTTTTCTTCTCAGGTTTTTTTAATTATTTATTTTTATATTTTTTATATTTTCTTAACATATATTATTGTCATTCCCAACCTGTTGTTTCTTGCAGATTTGGGGGGAACTTCTAGATGTATCCAATACTCATACCCACATTCCTAATGTTCCCGTGTTCCAAAACTTGTGCAACATAGCTAGAGAGTCGAGGAACAACTTGCCTCTCTCCCTAGTAATTTCTACTTGGACAAAGATGTATCTCGACTGCAATTGGAGGAGCTCACAACAACTAGAGCATAGGTAGTAGCAGCCAAGAAGAATAATATATGGGTTGTCATCCATAACCTTTGCATTGAGATACAGGAATCCCCACCTCTAGGGTGGTCATGGATGTGGCAAGCCAAATCACAATGACGATGGGCTAGAGAGGAGGTGGCTAATATTTCTATTGCTAAGATTCCTTGTGTCACATCAGCCACATTTTTATAGCTTTGAAGTAATCATTTTTTTGGTGTGGACCCAATCACACTACTGTGAGTGATCTATCTCAAAAGCCTCTAGATGTGGTGTTGATCGCATTGGTGTAAGTCTCTAGTAATCCTTTGAGTAGACCCAAGCATATGTCCTCGTTACTAGAAACCAAACCATGGACACCAAGTTGATCGAATTGAAAAGTTGAATCTCCCAAAACACAAATGCCTTGGTGGCTCTAACAAGAAACGTTGATAAGATTTGGAAGGCCTAGTGAAACGACCTGAGTTGCTGGAGTATCAAGTGGGGATTAATCATGAGGAAACCTCCGCATAGGGGAATAGTAGCAATTGAGCACCCTTTCATGATAATAGCGTGGCATTGTTTTGATCCCAAAGTGGATATGAACAAGTTTGACAAATCTGGCCCCGCCAGTTGGCTTACTCAAATGGAACATTATTTCTCTCTCCATCGATTTAATGATGATATGATGAAACTTAGACTGGGAGTATTATAGTTGGATCAAGAATGTTGGAAATGGTGGAAATGTGGCCTAGATGGAGTCGTGGGGTTGTGTTTAACACTACACCAACAAGGATGTAGCTTAACGGGGTCCCACAGTCACTTTCTAGTAGCATTTTCCCACAACTTTGTAACAACGAATGAGAATTAGATAATAGATTTTGACTTTTGGGAATTAATTGAAGTGTGAAACTAATTACTAGTCACTCCAATCCCTTTTTGATTGTTCCACCGTTCCAGCTAGAGGCCTGCAATACTCACAAGAGAATACGTGAATTGAAGCCTTGTGAATTTAAGGATTTTAGACTAAATGTGAATTGTTTAAAATCTCAATACCGATACTCTCGTTTCCGAGAACACGGTCGGATTTGTTAATTTTAAAGGTAACAAAAATAAATGCTTGAATATAAAAACTAATCTAAAAAAAAGAAAAAGAAGATGCCGATCCCCTCTGGGGGGATGGGGTGTGGGTACTTGGCTGCTCGCTTGCTTCTCTTTTATTATAATGTTTACAATGAAGATTTGTGTTCCTTTGTAGAATAGGAAACACAAAAAATACAAAATTGAGGCTTGAAAAATTGCCTATAGAACAAGTAGCAAGAGGAAAGGCTCCTGGATGGATTAAATCTTCAAATTTTTGCCAGAGTGCTTCTCTACCTGTTCATGAATTGCAGAGAAACAACAAGCAATAATTAATCAAATATGCTAAATAATCAATTGAAATAATAAAAATTTAACATATTATCCAAGTACCTTTTTAAAGATAAAAAATTGAAGTATTGAAAATGCACTTGTTAGAAGCTGGATCTATGATATTCGACTTTAAAAAATCAGATCTAACTAAATATTAAATGTAAATCAGATTTAGCTTATGATCTATATTAGTTCACTAAATCAATTAACACTTGTCAAAGTAACCGGTAACCAGAAAAATTAGAATTTTAGATGAGAGAAAGAGAGGAATAGTAAGCCCTTGAATTTGGGCGATGGACTCTTCCAAGTGGGACTTGAAGGGATTATGTCCTTGTTGCTATGCTTGAAAAGAAAAGAGAGTCAAACTAGAATGCCTTCCTCTTCAAGCTAATCCTCTGAACACACTTGTACAAGCAAGATTAATCACATCGGTGTTAATCACACAAAAATCTCAAAAACCATGAATTTAAACAAAAATAACATGTATCTCTAAGGTATCTTATGCAACTAAACATTAAGATGATAGATAAACGAATATACTTCTCTTACCCTACTGAGAGATATCTCTCCTTCAAAGGCCAATAGTTAATCACAAAACAAGTGATGAAAAGGCATATTACTTCCCAAAATTAACAGTAAGCATCCTCACACATGAAGAGAGTCACACGATTCTTGCCTCCAAAGCCTTTATTCATTCATAAACAATTCAATTACAAAGCAATAAGAGCAGAGGTTCCACACTTCTCATGTCGAAATGAAGAGAACTTGCTCTCTTAAATAGAAAAACTCAGCATGAGGGGGGGGCACACTTGCTCAAGGAAAGAGTTGGGCGTTGAGGAAAGAGCTAGGTGTTGGGTGCTTTGTGGTCGTATGGTGGAAACATCTCCGTGGAATAAACATCACTTGCCAAAAACGAGAGCCAACTCATAAAAGATGCATCCCCTCTTGGGGAATGTGCCCCACTTGGATGAGGAAACTTCCAAAGCTTTGATTCTCTCCAAACAACAATGTTTGACTTTCCAAAATAACCTGGGTACTTGCCACTTTGCTTTTCCAAGTCACCAAATTTGATTTCGGCAAGTTTCTTTTATTTTTTGAGTTGCCGAATTTTTTAATTAACTCATTTTTTTTGGTCTTTTTGGGTTTTTCGAGTAATAATTAATTTTGGAGATAAATAATTACTTGAAAACTCAAGAAAGTGGATTTAGGGGTTAGGTTGGTGATATGGGTTATAGAAGATGAGCACCGCATGGAAAAAAGTTAAAAACAACCTCCTAGCCTCACTTTTATGACTTTTTTTCTTTTTTTCTTTTGTCGTTTCTTTAAGCTTTAAAATTAACCCGGTTGTGCTCTCCTGAGTACCCCAAGGGGGAAAGAGACTCACAGCCGTTAATAGTTAATTAATAAACACCACATTAGGACTTCAAATTAAAAATAACGAAGGCTCCTTCCCCGTATTATCTGCACCGTTGTAGCTTGTCTGATTAGCTGGTTGTACCAGAAAGGGATATGAGTGACTATAATAAATAGGAAAATTCACATAAGCTTGCTTCTTAAGAAATCAGAGGTCACAAAGGGTGAATACCATAGAGTTAGGGGGCTACTCCAAGCAGGTTATGCCTTGCCTCGTTGGACACTTGGTAAAGCCGCTTTAGCGCTCATTTCAAAAGAGCTTGTCTTCTTGGGCCAAACCCAGAATTAACTCACTTAATCACTCATTTAATAATTTAAAATTTACCAACCGAGACACTGCAGTACTTTCACCGAGACTACACTAGCAACCCTCGTATGCAAGCACTTTCTTCATTTGGCACTGGTCTACTTTACTCTCTTTTGCATAAGTCAATTTCACAATGTGTCTTGAATGATTTGTCTATTCTCTAAAGGTTTCTAAGAGTAATTTATTTGTAGTAATTGGTCAGTAACATTTTAATTCACTCCATTTCAAACTCCTAGAATAGTTGTTGTTTTGTACTTTCATAGTTAAAAACCACCTTAGATTATTTTTTTTGAGGGACCACCCTGCTTGGCTTCGTTAGGAGTTGGCCTAGACAAAGGATCCGAGTATCAGGTGACAACACTTGGCTCGAGCTTGCCCCCAAGGTCGCACCTAGTGGCTTGATTATTTCTGCCACATGATCCAAGGTGTGAATTAGGCGGCAACATTTTGGCATCGTTGTTGGGGATAAATCTTTCTATTCCTGGAATACGACCTTTGAGTTTTCTTTTTTGGTTTTTCTGCTTTGTTTGATGAATATTATAAATTTAATACACTTACTCAGATTATCTGGTGACTCCACTCCCCTTAACTTTACCAAGGCGTTCTACAAGAAGAAACTCTGAAGGCTTGCTTCAATTCATTCCTGAACCTGAACAAGTTTACCATAGGAGGAAAAGCAAGCTAGCTTCTCGTAAAATCCTTGAAGATCTCTCATCTGAGTCAATCTTGGACTTTCATTTTTTATTTGTTGATAATTCTCAATCAAATAATTCACCTAGTACCGTGGGTAGTCTTTTTAAACCAATGGATTACTCTGTCATAATCGGTGAACCTCATAACATCCCTGATAAAGCCATTGAAAAGGTTCCTTCTTTCCATGGTAATGATGCTATAACTGTTAAATCTCACTTGTTGGCTTTTATGCAGTACTACAATAAATGGTGCCACAACGTGAACCACAAAGATGTCAAAATGAGGCCTTTTTCCTTATCTCTCGAAGCCGATGCTGTTGAGTGGTTCACCTCGTTAGACGACAACGGTATCAAGACCTTCAAATATTTCGAAACCGCTTTCAATTAGAGATGGGGGGATAAGAAGGAGAAAAGGAACCTGTTAGCTGCCTTAACAAATATGAAGAAGAAGGAGAATGAAACCTTTGAAGAGTTCAATAAAAAATGCAGTGATATGGTTGGCGAACTCCATGCTGATATCAAACCATCTGATACCTCAATTCTCATATATTATATAGAAGCATTGGAAGGAGAAGTGAGGTATCAACTTAGAGACAAGGAGCCAGAAAGCTTGAAGAAAGCAATGGAAATAGTTGAAAAGATAGATAGAAACATGTAATCTTCAAGAAAGTGTAATATCTCTGGCTTTGTCAGAGGCACCACATCCTCTTCCAAACCTCATGATGCCAAAGGAAAAGCAATAGAACTTGAGGGAAAAGATGAAGGTAAGGAATCAATGAAAGAAGTTGCTGATAGGACGAAGCAAATGATGATAAACTATAATTTCCAGATGAATGCAATGCAGAATAGGATAAACAACATGGAAAAGGCACAAGTTTCTCAAAATCATAGAAACTTCCAACCTAGAAAAAATCAAGATTGGAAAAAGAAGTATCCTCCCTATGAGTAGAGACCTCCAAATCAACTTGAAACAAACATGGTGGTGATTGATGAGGTTCCTCCATATTTTCGGCCTTGTGATGAATTTCATGAGGAATCCACTTGTCCAAAATTTTGCTACATTGTTGAACAAGAACAAATGGAAATGAATAAATTTGTGGGTTATCCTAGATATCATGATTATATAAACAAAGTAGGACATGTTCATCCTATTCCTAGAGAGAAATGGAAGCAAGCAAGAGAATATAGTTAGGAGAAGGACAATGCAACAAAGATTTTTGGTGAAAAAACTACACTTGAACATATTATGGAGAGGTACAAAAGTATTGTTTAACAGAGGAAGAAAAATGTGATATCAACCAAATCAGATCAACACATGCCAAAGGTAAAGACTCCTCCCCCTCTAGATCTGAACTTTGATTTGGGTAATTGGTTGCCATGTGCTAAAATTTATGTCCCGGCAATTGAGATCCTTAAAATCCCCAGTCAAAGAGATATTTTCATGAAAACCTTAGAGCAACCTAAGAAACATTTTGTTGAAAAATCTGAGGAAATATCTACTAAGAAACTTAAAACAATTACTGAGAAACCTAAGGAGAAACTTGTCAAGTCAAAGGAAACTGGGATGGACAAACCCATAGAAAGCTCTTCCAAGAAACAAAGTAAATTCAATGAAGATGTTCCTATTATTTTGCATAGCAGGGATCCTAACAAAGAAGACCATCCTGCCTTCTACATATCATTGATTGCAAATGGTAAATTGTTGCACAATTGCATGCTTGATTCTGGTGCATCATCTAACGTCATGACTAGAAGGGTCATGGAACAAATGGGCTTAACAATCTCAAGGCCATATCAAAATGTATGTGCATTGGACTCGATAGAAATCGATGTTGTGGGTATAATTATGGATTTTCCAGTCAAACTAACTGCATACCCTGACATAGGTGTAACCACGGACACAATGGTCATAGATGTACTTGACAGATGGGGAATGTTGTTATCAAGAAAATGGGTTGCTTCCCTTGGAGGATCTATTCAAATGGATTGGACCTATGCCATGATTCTGGCTTTTGAAGATGCACATGTTAAGTTGTATGGAGAAAAGGAAAGAAAATATCATGTCAAAGATCCTGATGAGCCAGATAGTGAATATAGTTGTCAAACAGACAATCTTGGAAACCATGCCATTATGCGAACTATCTTATACCCATCAGAGAAAAAGCTTATGATGAGGAATTTGATGAGCTATGGATAATGAGTTTTGATGGAGCTTTTTCCAAAGCTGGTGAAGGGGCAGGTATTGTCTTAACTTCACCTTCAAACAAAATATTTAACTTTCCATATAGACTTGAGTTTGATGCATCCAATAAAGTAGTTGAGTATGAGGCCCTCATACTAGGGCTTGAGATTGCTAAAGACATGGGGATTCATGTACTAAGTATCAAGGATGATTCATATCTAATCATTTCCCAAATGAAAGGTTTATTTGCACGTAAGAGTGAAAGACTAAGAAAGTATAGAAATCATACATGGGATGTCATGGAATACTTTAGCTCTTTAGACCTTATGGCAATTCAGCAATCAGAAAACAGTGAGGCAGATAAACTTGCAGCCATAGCTTCAACTTTGGAATTCACGGAAGAGTTGGTAAAAGGAAATGGACGGTTTGAAATAAACTTTAGACCCTCAATTCTGAATAATCTTGATCATTGGCAGGTCTTCAACGATGATAGCCACATTATAAGATTCATTAACAATATGCATGAATTTTATGATTGTCAAATCAACTATCAGGATGAGAAAAGTATCCATGTGGAAAGTGAGAATCAACCTATGAACCTAGTCCCAAAGAACGTTGTTGAGTGGGAAAACACCTTTGACAAGAAGGACAGGTATAAAAAGAAGAAAACCATAAAACTTGAGGATTATATAGAAAGAAGCATTGGTACTGAAAAAGAACCAAGAAACATAAAAATTGGGAAAGGTACTTCTGAAAAGGAGAGAAAGGACTTGATTGAGCTTGTAAAAGAAGATAGAGATGTGTTTGTTTTTACATATGATGAACTAAAAGCCTATTGCGATGATGTATGCCAGCATACAATCCCATTGAGACCAGAGGCCAAGCCCTTTCGACCAAAACTCAGAAGAATAAATCCCAAGTTGGAACCCATGGTCTAAAAGGAAATACAAAAGATGTTGGAAGCAGGCATTATTGTGCCAATAAGGCATTCATCATGGTTCTCAAACTTGGTTGTGGTAAGAAAAAAGAATGGACATTTGAGGTTATGCATTGATTTTTAGAACTTGAATATCTCATGCATAAAAGACAATTACCCCTTACCTGAGATGGAAATATTACTTCAAAGAGTAACTGGGTCAAGCATGATGTCTATGCTTGATGGTTTCTCGGGATACAATCAGGTGTTGGTCAAAAAGGAGGATCAACATAAGACCACCTTCACTTCACCTTGGGGAACATTTGAGTATTTAAGGATGCCTTTTGGTCTCTTGAATGCGGGTGCAAACTTCCAAAGAGGCTATGGATTATGCTTCAATGAGTTAATTGGAAAAATAATAGAAATCTACCAAGATGACCTTACTGTATTTTCCAAGTAAAGGTTTAATCACATTGCCCATCTCAGAAAAGTTTTTGAAAGATGTAGAAAATATGGCATATCTTTGAACCCTTCCAAGTTAATATTGGGAGTAGATGAAGGTAATCTCTTAGGACACATCATCTCTAAGGATGGGGTCAAGATAGAGATCCGGAGAGGGTAGAAGCCATAAAGAGAGTTCCCTTCCCAATTAACAAGAAAGCCTTGCAAACCTTTAATGGTCAGATCAACTTTATGAGAAGGTTTATACCAAACTTAGCTGAGTTAATGAAACCTATGCAAAAGTTACTTAAGAAAGATGTTAAGTTTGAATGGGACAAGGAGGGAAGAGAAGCCTTTCCAACTGTTAAAGATTGTATTTTAGATCCCCGATTCTATTAAGTCCTGATTATGCTAAAGATTTTCAGATTTTCTCATTTGCATCAAAGGATACTATTGCCAAAGTTTTGTTGTAGAAGAACAAAGAGGGCCAAGAACAACCTATTTCCTTTAGGAGTAGATCCTTATAAAATTCTGAGTTAAAATACACTACGGTGGAAACAAAAGCAAGCTTATGCCCTTGTTAAGTCTTTAAAAAACTTCAGAACGTATATTAGCTACTCCAAAGTAATTGGTTATGTCCTTCACTCAACAGTGAAGGATATCTTATCTCAACAAGATTGCCTTGATATAAGAGGAATGTGCGTATCAAAGATCTAGGAATATGACTTATAAATTACACCCACTAAATTAATCAAGGGTCAAGGAATCGCTAAGATGATGACAAAAGGTAGACCGCACGGGTGTGGCTCATTGGCATCGCTTGATATGAAGTCATTTGTTGTAAACGAGGTCACGAGTTCAAATCCCACCTGGGTTTACTTGTGTCCCATGGCTTGCGAGCTGTTGTGTGGCACCTAGGGGTATAGTGGTAGCAGAAATGGATCCCTGGACCCTTTGTCACGCGGGTCTCTTCACAGCCCTAGTTGTCGATTCCCCCAGTAAAAAAAAATATGATGACAAAAGGAAACGAGCAAGCTTTAGGTGTGGTTTATTAGAATAGTTCATCAGCATTAGCCGTTTCTACAGGGATTCAATGTCTTCAACAACAACAGTGGTATCCAGAAATTATATTCTACCTCCTCAACCTGACTTGTCCAGATCATCTAGTTGGACACAAGAGAAGGTCATTAAGATTGCAAGCCACCAAGTATTTCCTTACACAAGAAGGATTGGGTTGGAAAAACCCAGATGGTCTCATACTTAGGTATGTTGATAAAGAAGAGTCTAGAAGACTTTTAGAAGAATTTCATTCGAGATTTTGTGGTGGCCATTTTGTAGCTAAAACTACAGCCCACAAGATTCTTAAATCAGGATACTATTGACCCACCCTATTCACAGATGTGCACAAGTCTGTTAGAAATTTCCAGAAATGTCAACTTTTCGCAGCAAAATAGAAACTTGCGACACTACCCTTAAAACCAGTAGTGGTCCAAGCCCCTTTCCAACAATGGGGTCTTAACTCCATTGGTAAATTTAAAGATAATTAAAGTAATGGTTACACTTGGATTTTGACAACAACGGATTATTTTACCAAATGGGTAGAGGCCATACCCACCAAAGCAACAACCAACAAGGTAGTTATGGAATTTCCTTGAGGACAAGATCATAACTAGATTCGGAGTTCCCGCTAAGATAACCACAGATAATGCTAAAGAATTCAGTTCAGTAGCAATGTCTTCATTTTGTTTTAAGTATGGCATTATCCTATCTCATTCCTCAAATTACTATCCTCAAGGAAATGGTCTTGCTGAGTCAAGCAACAAGAACGTAATGACCATCATTAAAAAGATTATTGGTGATAATAAAAAGTCTTGGGATAGTTAGATTAAGTTTGCACTCTGGGCTGATAGGATTGCTAAGAAAAGTGCAACGGGGAAGTCTCCTTTTGAGTTGGTCTATGGCATGGATGTAACTTTACCAATTCATCTCTAGTTACCAGTGTATCAGAATCTTCAAGATTCAGGTTCATATAAAGATGATTATAGAGCAGAATAAATGAATTGATAGAGTTGGATGAAGTCAGAAAAAGTGTTGTTGATCAGAGTATTAGAAGTCAAGACAAGATCAAAAGAAATTTTGACAAGTCATCCAAACCAAGAGTTTTTCAGAAAGGTGATATAGTGTTACTTTGGGACAAGCAGAGATAAAATCCTAGCAAACACGGAAAGTTTGACAGCCCATGGACAGGTCCTTATATCATCCATGACATGGCTGGCACCAATTCATTTTATTTTAGAGATTTGGATGGAGAAAGGCAGAGTCCACCAGCAAATGGGCGGATTTTGAAATTATTTTTCAACGACAACATCCAATGCCCATGGGGGCATCTTTGTATCATGGATTTCTAACCTTTCCTTGCATTTTATTTCTTAGTTTTGTTTATTTTATGTATATTAGTTTTGTACATTATTTTTTGTATACTAGTTTCATTTGTTGTATATTATTAATGTATCATATATTGCAACTTATTGTTTCATTTGGATGTTTATATACATGTGATTGACTTATCCCAGTTTTGTGCAAGAGCCAGAGATTCTAGGTTTCTCGTATGGTCGATTTCCATGAAGTTCAGATCAATCACACATCCCACAGTTGGAGCCAGATGTTACCGACTAGGATGCATCTTGTTGGACTTTCAAGTGAGTTGCCAAAGGTGAACAAACGCTTGTTCAAACTCAGAGCTTAGAAGTCCATCAGGCATGTTGTCACATATATAGTAATTGGGCTACTTTTGTTCTTGAGCAGTATTGAGCAGTTCTTTGAGCCAATCCTTTAGTATGAGATCAGTAGATGATGAGCCAACAATTGATGATCTCCCACTTTCAACAGATCCCGAGTATTCAAATTGACCGGTTCTATGCCATGATTGAGCCTCATGGCCCCATATTTGATGACCGAGTTAGCCATTTTTATGACCTAGAGTAGAGATTGATATAGTGCCTAGATGTAGCAGCAACAGTTGTCCCAGGGATTTTTAGACTTGATTTCAGATCCAGTGTAGGTATATGACCCAGGTGATACTATGGTTTGTACTTATGGACTTTGATGTTGCTCTGTTACCTATTTTAGCAGTGAGACTCAGTTGATAGGGATTATATGTTGTCAATATTTTATATTGGTTTATTTGAAATCTAAAGAATAAATGATCCAATGGTTTTGATTGGGAAATTCTTTTGTATACTCATTGATCTTGTCCTACTCATAGTATGAATTTAGTCTTTTTCCCTCAGGGACATAGCTTGCTAGTTTTGGCATCACTTCCATTGTCTCCATCCATCCGTTGCCTTCCCATTTTCATTTACTATCCTTGACTTGTAATTTGATTAGTGACATCTGGGATTTCCCCCACCTTCACCTCTATGTTGGAATAGGTTTCCATGTATAAAACTGTATCTCGGTGTTGGTTTATGTGATTTTTGTCACAGGGAATGTCTACCTCTAGGTCTTGACTACAAGTAGTCCTACCAAAGAAAAGTGTCTTTAGACACTAAGGCATCAGAGCTTAAAGTTATTCTAAATGGATTCCCTGCCAACAAATTAAAAGTGTCTTTAGACACTACTGGAAATGGAAAAATGAAATTAGCTAGCCCCACAGGGTATCAAGGAGGCAAGCCTAAGAAGGTTGAGCCTTAGTCATTTTCTGGAAGCCCAGAAGGCTTTCGAGGGCACCTGCTCTTGGAGGCTGGCAAGTTACCAATGAAAAATAAAGTTGATGGCTAGAGGATGAGCACTCATTCCTTGTATAATGTACGACTCATGCCCCCACAGGGCAGCAGGGAGAGATTGGCCTAAGAAGGTCATGTCTTTGTCATTATATGGAGCCCAGAAGGCTACCAGGGCGCCTTCCTTTAGAGTTCAACTAGTGAATTAAATGCTGAGCAAATTAAGTCTTGAAAAGAGTGCTTGTCTAGAGTCTAATGGAGCTTTCTCATCATTCCACCCATTTGTGAGACACCGCCATACCCTATTCTTCACCTAGTCCAACTTATGTGTTGTGTGGATCCGCGTGTCCTTTAGCCCAGATGCTTACAGTGTTGAGTTATCAAGTCATCCCTTGGCCTTTCCTATTGTTTATGATCCCTTCACCCTTGACTAGCAAAAGGGCTAAATCCATAGATGAGCATACATTGGAGGTTCTTGTTTTGAAGCAATTAATCATTGTGATTTGGATTATTATATATGTATTGTGCTTATACTTGCCAACAAAATCTAATCATACTTGAGTGTCACTGCTAGCATAGATAATTGAGCATGCATGTCTATTAGTATGTTGCAGCATCAAAGTTTAGCTCTTAGGTAATCATTTGATCAGTGTTGACTTGGTCAACCCTGTTGTAATTGTTGGCTTGTTGGCATTGATGTTGCAAGGACTAACTATGCCCAGCCACCTGGAGGTCAAGGACATGGCAAGAGAATATGGCTAGAAGGACATGACAGTTTGGCAAGAAGGTCAAATGACCCATTCTGTGGTCATTTGTCGCTTGATGGGGTCTTGGAACCCTTGAGATGGACCGAGTGCATGAGAAAGTTTTTGGAATCCTTGATGCACTTGTTATAGATGACATTAATGTTGGTCCATGCCACTATCTATTGATGATGTTCTTACACCTCTATATACCTTGATAAAGAAGCCTTGGAGGGCCGTGGACATGATGTATGAACTCACATTTGATACCTCTGGATTTTGTCTCTTGCATAGGAAGAAGTGTCGACATAATGAAGAAAAATCGTGGGTAAAGTCAATACAGAATTGTGCTTATTCCAGGTTGGCTCAGCCCAAAAGAAATAAAATTAAAAAGTGAAATAAAATATGGTGAAGTCGGCTCCAGAATAAAAAAAATAAAAAATAAAAATTCTTTTGTGACAGGTCGGCCCCAAAAGTTTGATGGAAAACGAGTATTAATACAAGTAAAGACTTGTTTATTTGTGGGTGGAAAAATTCAGAATCTCTCTGAATTCAGGTATGAAGGAAAAGGGATGAGGGAGCCACAGTTCAGACCACGAGAGGGAGAGGTTCAGTTTACATCTTCAGTGCATTTCTGAGTGTTAAGTTTCAGCATCTTACTGAACTCGGGTGTGAAAGAAAAGGTCTGAGGCAGCCGCAGCCTAGACAGTCTAGATATATCAGCCTGCAATTTCGGGTAAACAGTCTACAGGACAGTCACAAGTGTATAACTCTGATTTCGGGAAAGGTCTTACAGTTTTGCAGCAAACTCAGAAGGCAGAGCTAAACCGGGTGATTTTTTTTTGGGACAGATTGGAGACAAAATAATTGTTTTTACAGAGACTTATTTCTGAGATTTTATTGATCAAAGGAAGGTTGGACTAATTAGTCTTTGTTGACAAGTTGAAGCTTGTCTGGGATGTTGTAGCATTGCTTTTGACATAATTTGGAGGTTGTAGCCTCCTGGGGTGTTGAAGCATCTTATAGAATGAAAAATAAATCTTTTTACAGTTGAAAATATTCAGAGCAAAAATGTTGTGTATTTTTTGACATGCATTTGAATTTGATTTATTAATGTTGTTTAACTAAGCACTGAAGAAGAAGAAGAATTGAAAATCTAACGTACAATACAGATTCATCCCCCCTCTCTGTATTGACTGCGTGTGCTTCATTTGGTATCAGAGCAAGGTTTCTTCATAAAAAGCCTGATTGGTTGAAGAAGATCTTTAAGAACACACAATGGGCGGAGCTAAGTTCAGGGATGTTCCTAGATTTGATGGAAACAACTATGTTTACTGGAGCAAAAGAATGACTGCCTATCTAATCTCTCTGGGGTATGATATTTGGAAAGCTGTAAGAGATGGATACAAGGAACCAAAGAATGGTCCTACTACCGATGTTGAAATAGGAGATTATGAGAACAATGCTAGAGCAATGAATGCTATTCTGGCAGGCCTAAGTGAGACAATTCTTCAAAGTTATGAACTATACCACAGCTAAGGAGACGTGGGACAAATTAGCCACCATTTATCAAGGTGATTCTAAAGTTCAACAAGCAAAACTCCAGACATATTAGAAGCCAATTTGAAGGCCTTAAAATGTCAGAAGAAGAAAATATAGCAGCCTACTTTCAGAGAGTTGAAGAAGGTGTGAACACTCTGAAGGGTCTTGGTGAAACAATGGAACCAAGATTGGTGGTTCAAAAGATTCTCAGAACCCTGACCTCCAAATACAATCCTAAGGTTTCTGCTATTGAAGATAGGGAAAAACTGGATGATTTAAAGACTGAAGAACTTCAAGCAATTCTAACAGCATATGAGATGAGGATTCAAGAACCAGGACAAAGTGAGGCAGCTTTCAAGGCAGCTAAGAATAATCACCAGTGTCATGAATCCTGTTCAATTGATCATGAAATCCCTGATGAAGAACTGGTCAACTTCGTTAATAAGCTTCCAAGAGGAACTGGAAGGTACAAAGGAAAGCTTCCATTGAAGTGTTTCAATTGTGGAAAAATCGGACACTTCGCTGCCAAGTGTCCCCTCAAAGGAAATCAAAGAGGAACAAACTTACAAAGAAACTTTAAGATAGCAGACAAGCAGACATTGTTTACCAACACAGAAGAGGAAGGGGTCTCGAATTTTGAAGAAGAGGAAGAATTTTTTGAAGGTAATAGAAATGAGATTTTGTTTCTAGCACAAGAAAAAAATGAATAACAGCCTGAGTTAGAGGAAGGAGTTGTAGATCTTGAAGCAGAGCTGGTTGCAACCTTAGAAGAGATTGAGAATTTGAAGAATTTGAACGAAAAACAAGAACAACAACATCAATTTGCAAAGAATCTTTTGGTCAAAAGATTAAATGAAGCATTTCAAAAGAGGGAAATAGAAATCAATACTCTCAAAGGAGATTTTCAGAAGTCAAGAATTGTGAGTCAAAAGTTTCAAAAGAGTTCCACTGCACTAGACAACATGCTCTCACAACAAAGGAAAAGTGGGGATACAAGAGGTTTGGGATACATCTCCAGGCCAATCGAGAGCAAGCCAGAATGTTCCTTAAATCAAGAAGTTCAGTCAATTGGCAGAACTGTCAATAATTTGAAGGTGAGTCTAGCCAAGATTTATGAACCCTTGAATGAAGCTCAAAGACAATTGGTCCCGAGAGAGAAAGAGGTTGAAAGACTTCAAAGGGAAGTGATCAATTTGAAGAAGCCAGACGATTCACAAACAAACAGAAGAATTGAAGATGAAGACAGAAAAGTCACAAACAGCTTTCAGCCCCCAAGAAGACAAGGGTATGCCAGGTCTCAAAGTTCCTTCCTAGGTCAGTGTTATAATTGCTACAGATCTGGTCACAAGGCAATTGATTGTAGAGGACCTAAAAGAACTGTCATCTATCCTCAAGGGCAACATAGTGAGAAGAACAATTTTCAAAATCAAAATCCTTTCTCAAATCTCACTCAAGAAATAGAGTGCTCAAAGTGCCATAACTCTAGACACACTCCTAAGGAATGTAGGCTGAGGATCACTCATGAAAATGACACAACTAATGATGTATGTGGTCTGGCGTTCTATGCTCATAGGGATGAAAATAGGTGGTACATTGATAGTGGGTGTACCAAGCATATGACTGGAGATAAGAATAAGTTTCTCACTCTCAAAAAGAACACAGGAGGTGAAGTATCTTTCGGAGACAATGGGACAGCCAGAATACTTGGAAAAGGAACTGTACCTATAAAAGGGAATGCCAAAGCTCAGAATGTTCTCTATGTTGAAGGATAGAAGCACGATCTACTCAGTGTTGGACAACTCTGTGATGCCAATTTTAATGTCACCTTCTTTACACGTCACTGTGAAATAAGAAGAAATGGATCCAAACAAATCACAGGAAGAGGAGTTAGATCACCAGGAGGGGTTTATGTACTGGAAGAAATAGAGGGAGAAAGATGTTTCATCAGCCAAAGTGATAACAGCTGGATGTGGCACAAAGGATTAGCTCACCTGAATTTTGACAACATAGTAAAGGTTAGTCAAATTGAAGCTGTTCGAGGGTTGCCAAAAATATCGAAACCAGTAAACAGACTATGTGGATCATGTCAACATGGGAAACAAGTAAGAGCAAGCTTCAAGGCAAAAGTGTACCAGTCCACTTCACACTCTCTGGAAATTGTCCATACAGATCTAGTGGACCCGCAAGAACTCAAACACTTCAAGGAGAGCGATATTTTATGTTGTTTATTAATGATTATTCCAGAATGACTTGGGTTACCTTTTTGAAAAGTAAATTAGAAGCATTTAAGAAATTTAAAATCTTTAAAGCCAAGGTTGAAAATGAGAGTGGTCGCAAAATCAAATGCCTTAGATCAGACAATGGAGGGGAGTTCACATCGGGTGAATTTAAAAGTTTCTGTGATGAAGAAGGTATCAAACGACAGTATTGCACAGCCCGCACACCTCAACAAAATGGCATAGCTGAAAGAAAAAATCGGACTGTTCAAGAGGCTGCAAAACAATGTTACTTGAAGCAAATTTGACTGAAACCTTTTGGAGAGAGGCAGTAGGAGCAGTTGTTTACATCATAAATCGAGCACAGTTGAGAGTTAACTGCGATAAGACTCCTTATGAATTGTGGACATGGAGAAAAGCCACTGTAGACTACTTCAAAATCTTTGGAAGTAAATGTTACATAAAAATAACTGATGAAAATTTGGGAAAATTTCATTCTAGAACTGATGAAGGGATATTTTTGGGATATTCAACCGAAAAAAGGGCCTACAAATGCTACAATAAACGACTGAAGCGAATTGTTGAAAGTATAGATGTTGTCATTGATGAAGAATTGGTGCAAAGACTGCCAGAATCAGATCCTGTTGAAACTGATGATGATGACATGTCTGATGAAGAAGAAACAACGAATGAAGAGTCAGAGGAACATATTAATCAACCAGATCAGGCTGCAGGAAGAGAACTACCTGTTACCACTATAAAGACTCCGAAGGTAAGAAGCTGTCCATAAAATCTATCAGGCGTGATCATCCTGAGAATCTTATCATTGGGAACATGGATGAAGGTATGAAACTTAGACCAGCACCTTTAAAAAGAAATCTAGCATTGCTCTCAACATTTGAACCAAAAACATTTGATGAAGCTGTTAATGATGAATGTTGGAAATTTGCAAAGAAAGAAGAATTGGATCAAATCGAAAAGAGTGGAACCTGGTAATTAGTTCCAAGACCCGAATATAAAAACATCATTGACACAAAATGGATTTATAGAAACAAGGTGGACGAAAATGGGAAAGTCATTAGAAATAAGGCTAGATTGGTGTGTAAAGGATACGCTCAAATGGAAGGAATTGATTTTGATGAAACATTTTCCCCAGTAGCTAGGATGGAGCTAATCCGAATATTTTTAGCATTTTCTTGTTATAAGAACTTCAAAGTTTATCAGATGGATGTCAAATCAGCCTTCCTAAATTGGACATTAAAAGAAGAGGTCTATACTGAACAACCTGACGATTTTGAAACTCCAGGAAAGGAAACCTATGTTTGGAAATTAAAGAAGGCCCTCTATGGCCTCAAACAAGCACCAAGGGCTTGGTATGAGCGCCTGGATAAATATTTGGTTCAACAAGAATTCCAGAGAAGTAGTACAAACAACAATCTGTATTCCAACTTCAGTAACAGTAAACTATTAGCCACAGTTGTGTATGTAGATGATCTAATCTTTGGGAGTAATGAGGAGAGTCTCAGTCGGAGTTTTGCTGGAGAAATGTCAATGATAGGTGAATTAACATTCTTTCTTGGCCTATAGATTTCACAGGACTCTACAGGTATTTTTATATCTCAATCTAAATATTTGAAAGACATGCTTCAAAAATTTGGTATGCAGGAGAGCTCCCCTGTATGTACACCCATGGTAAATGGCTGTAAGCTCAGCAAAGAAGACGAATCTCCTGCTGTAGATCAAATAGTGTATAGGTCCATGATTGGAAATTTGTTGTATCTTACTGCATCTCGTCCTGACATCATGCAAGCAGTAGGATTAGTGGCAAGGTTCCAGGCAAATCCAAAGGAATCTCATATGATCGCTGTCAAAAGAATTCTCAGATATCTTAAAGGAACGATTGACTATGGGTTATGGTATCCAAAAGATGAAAACTTTGATCTCAAGGCATTCTCTGATGCAGATTGGGCAGGCAACCTTGATGATAGAAAAAGCGCAAGTGGAAATGCTTTCTTCCTTGGAAATCGGCTAGTAGCTTGGTCAAGCAAAAAACAATCCTCTATCTTGCTTTCAACCACTGAGGCAGAATACATATCAGCAGCTGAATGTTGCACTCAACTTCTGTGGATGAAACAAATTCTAGAAGACATTGAGATCAAGAATGATGAGCCACTCATGATCTACTGCGATAACACAAGTGCTATCAGTATATCAAAAAACCCTGTTATGCATTCTAAAACCAAGCACATCCCCATTAAGTATCATTTCTTGAGAGAGCAAGCAAATGATCAAAAGATAAAATTGGAATATGTGAACACTAAAGAACACATAGCTGATATCTTTACCAAGCCATTACCAAGAGAGGCTTTTGAGAACCTCAGAGATAAATTAGGAGTAATTCTCTCCCCTCAACAAAAGAAACATTAAAAATGTAATAAAAATATAATAAAAATGTAGAGGAAGTGTAGGACAGCGGAGTTAGGGGGAGCAGTAAGAAAAAGTCATTTGCAGATTTAACGAGTTACAGAGCAGCTCACTTGACAAACTTCGACAACAGAGCAAGGTGGAGCAAGTCAGAAGGTTCATCTGCAAACTTAACAAATACCTTTGCCATTGATGTCAAAGGATGGCAAAGGGGGAGAACAAGCCAAGGAAGAACACAATCTACAGTACAGTGCTAGTCACATTCAAGGAAGAACAGAAGACAACTCTTACTCTTCAAAATGTCAAATCTGATCAGCAAGGTTGACATCAATGCCAAAGGGGGAGATTGTTGTAATTGTTGGCATTTCGGCATTGATGTCGTAAGGACTAACTATGCCCAACCACCTGGAGGTCAAGGACATGGCAAGAAGGACATGATAGTTTGGCAAGAAGGTCAAATGACCCATTCTGTGGTCATTTGTCGCTTGATTGGGTCTTGGAACCCTTGAGATGGACTGAGTGCATGAGAAAGTTTTTGGAATCCTTGATGCACTTGTTATAGATGACATTAATGTTGGTCCATGCCACTGTTTGTTGATGATGTTCTTACACCTCTATATACCTTGATAAAGAAGCCTTGGAGGGTCATGGACATGATGTATGAACTCACATTTGATAGCTCTAGATTGTGTCTCTTGCATAGGAAGAAGTGTCGACATAATGAAGAAAAATCGTGGGTAAAGTCAATACAGAATTGTGCTTATTCCAGGTCAGCTCAACCCAAAAGAAATAAAATTAAAATGTGAAATAAAATATGGTGAAGTCGGCTCCAGATTAAAAATAATAAAAAATACAAATTCTTTTGTGACAGGTCGGCTCCAAAAGTTTGATGGAAAACGAGTATTAATACAAGTAAAGACTTGTTTATTTGTGGGTGGAAAAATTCAGAATCTCTCTGAATTCGGGTATGAAGGAAAAGGGCTGAGGGAGCCACAGTTCAGACCACGAGAGGGAAGGTTCAGTTTACATTTTCAGTGCATTTTTGAGTGTTGAGTTTCAGCGTCTTACTGAACTCGGGTGTGAAAGAAAAGGCCTGAGGCTGTCGCAGCCTAGACATTCTAGATATATCAGCCTGCAATTTCGGGTAAACAGTCTACAGGACAGTCACAAGTGTATAACTCTGATTTTGGGAAAGGTCTTAACGTTTTGCAGCAAACTCAGAAGGAAGAGCTAAACCGGGTGATTATCTTTTTGGGACAGATTGGAGACAAAAGAATTGTTTTTACAGAGACTTATTTCTGAGATTTTATTGATTAAAGGAAGGTTGGACTAATTAGTCTTTGTTGACAAGTTGAAGCTTGTCTGGGATGTTGTAGCATTCCTTTTGACATAATTTGGAGGTTGCAGCCTCCTGAGGTGTTGAAGCACCTTATTGAATGAAAAATAAATCTTTTTACAGTTGAAAATATTCAGAGCAAAAATGTTGTGTATTTTTTGACATGCATTTGAATTTTATTTGTTAATGTTGTTTAACTAAGGACTGAAGAAGAAGAAGAATTGAAACTTTAACGTACAATACAGATTCACCCCCCCCTCTCTGTATTGACTGTGTGTTCTTTAAACCCAGTGTTGGCCAGGCCATGAGCAGGATCCGGGATGAGTTATAGACCGATGTTGATTATTTATGGTTTACAGGTGTCCCTTAGGCATATTCATGATTCAGATGGTGATTTGTTGTGATGGCTTGTACTATTTCTATGATTATTAGCATTTACAGGCCTTATTATTATTATTGTTCTGACATTGGATAGGGCTTTTGATGTACATCTCTGTTGGAATTATGGTGTATGAGTACTCATTCCTAGCTGATTTGGATATTTTGAGTCCATTAGTGCAGCTGGTTTTCAGTTTCAGGTAGGCACAGGACAGGTATGGGTATTTTGGGCTTTATAGTAGAGCTACCTTGGGGAAAATGAAAATAAAATAGTTTGCAGTTACTAAGGAGATCTCTTGGAACGCTGGAGTGGATTTGTTGGGTGCAGCCAGGCGTTTGTACCATATACCTGGGGTTCTAGACACATTTGTGCAATTACTTTTTGCGTAGACTCCTCTCGGGTGAGATATTGGCTGTTTTATGTTCCCAAGGCAACATTTTAATAATTAAAAATGGCTAATGAGGAAATCGATTTGGGTAATTGAGGCAAAGGGTTGGCATGGAATTGGTCTGAGGCAGAGTGTTTGGGTCATCTTCATCATCCAACATCAGCTCCATTTCATTCGGGGTCCACATGTTCTTGGTTTATGCATCTTGAGGGAGATCCTCTAGTGATTTTTATCACTCTTTTATATTATTTTCCACCTACATTGTTATTGTGCCATGGGGCCATGCTACTGAAGGATAACATAACCTCCTAGGCTCTAGCCCCACCATGTGCTACTTTATGATCATTAGTCATATTTTATGTGGTGTGCCCCTCATCGGGCATTTCTAGTGATGCACACCCTTATATTTTTGAGTTGATCCATGTGAGATGTATCCGACTAATCTTATTCGTAGATTAGGATGATTTTATCTTATGATCTTGACCCTTGATCTTTTTGGATCTAGGTATTATGTACTTGAGAGATCTATATATTGAGATGCTCTCTCATTTGTAACGGGACTTTTGGCTCTGAGAATATTGAATACAAGAAAACTTTTGAAGAAACTCTTGGAAGCTTTGTGAATGTATTTGGATGTGATTGTTATGCCTTTGGCTTGGACATTTCAGTAGATCTTGCATACAAACAACTATTTTTTTGGAAGGTCGTACTGATCTTTTGCAGGGTAGCCAATTGCTTGGAGGAGATTGTTAAGGCGTCTTTCATCATTTTCCAGACAAATCATTCATCTTCAGGGAGTTTTCAATTTTTACTTTGTGCATTGGACATTTCTTTGTTGATGAAGTACGTAGCTTATCTTTTTCATCCATAAACAAATCTCATTTGTAGTTTGATTTTGCAAGTGGAGTAGAGGGGGCGCACTTCCTTCATTGGGTGTTTTTCTTCGTGTTTCATGCCGGATCTTGCTCGGAATTGTAACCAAGTGGAAGGATAATCGACATCCAGGGCGGCCACAAGTATTTTCAGGTACAATCTGCAAGGTTAGTATTGTTTTTCAAGTTTTTATCCATTGGTCCATTCAAACACTCTTTCTTAACACCCTCGTTTTGTAGATCTGATAGATCCGGTGAGTTTTTTATGAAGACCATCAAAACCCACTTGGAGATTGATGAATAAATCCTAGATCTCAAGTTTCACATTAATCAGACTCCATTTGCCTTGGGATCTAGCACTAGTCACTCTAGGTGGGGCGCCCCTCTTGGGTGGGTGGCCATTTCTTCAGATCTGTCAGATGGGTATGCTTGGACCTGCCTCAAAATATTAGATCCAACCTTCAAGCACCCCGATCTAGTCATCTCATGCCCTGATCTGCTCTTTTGGGTCCACTTTGTCCACTTATGCAAAAACCCTAGGTGGGTCCCTTTAGGGTTTCATTTCATTTGGCTAGATCTCCCTAGATCTATTTCCTTAACTCATTTGTGGTACAATCTCAACCGCGTTGGGTTATTTCCTATCTTTACTAAGCCTCCCCAACTTGGCCCTAATCTCTATACCACTCTAATTTGATAGATCTAGTCTTGCCCACTCATTATCTCTGCTTTCTTATACATTGTCAAACCCTAGGAGTATCTTGAGCAGGTTCGCTAGCCTCTTTAGGCTAGTAGGGTCTCCCCCTTGGTCATTCTCCGGATTGATCTAAAGTGACAAGAGCTAATCCGATGTGACAACTACTCTTTATCTGTAGTGGACGATGCCCTTGCACTGTCACCAGTTAGCTACCTCACCTCTACCGTCTCGGATGGGATACCATTAGTGGGTAGCTACACTTTGTGTGATAACAAGGCCTTCTTGGCCCTTTTATTTTTTGTACCACATGTTCATACCCCCTTGGAAAAATTGTAATAAATGTGCTAGCATGAGAGTTGTATTTAAAAGACTCGACTTCCTAGACTTAGACATCAATCTGACTATTCCAGAGTGTTTTTTCCCTTGATAATTATTGGTTGTTGAACAAACGACTAACAATTTTTGAGATTTTCACTCATACCTCCAAAGTTGGGGTAGTCGTCTTGGTGGTTAGGTCTTAGGATGTTATGAGAGTCTAGATATCAATGTATATAAGCTTGCTAGGAATCAACATTGAGTTGTATTGACATGTGCTAGGTCCCCCTAGGTTTTTGTTCAATTCTGAGAAAAAAAAATTCCCGCTTTTTTAGGTCATTTTTTAATGGTTTAAATAAAAAATTTGTAAATGGCATAAAAACTTGATCCGAAGGCCGAATTTGGCGTGGGGATGCTCGTTTTAATACTCAAAGCATACTCTTTACCCCAATACCCACTTTTCATATGTTTCGGGTGCTTAAAACTTCACTTAAGGCCATTTCTTGCTAACAGAGCATCAAAGTGTCAGCTTCATTGCTAAAAGTGCGACAAATTAGCATAATGACAAAATTCAAAAAGTAAAAAAAGGACATGGGGTGACATGGCACTTTTTGTCCCCCATAATGGTGACCTAATCCAAGCAAATAGTTCATAAATAAAATATTCACCCTCAAGCTCATGTCATGTGGCCCACGCGAAGGTACTGGCGTTTGGAGTTGTTGCATTGGCGAGTTGTTTAATGAGGAGGTGGCAAGTAGGTGGAATGAGGTTGCCCTACCTCATGAGAGGTGGCACCTCCTCCATAACGTTTATCTCATGAACTCGAGATCTACTCCAAGTGTGAGATGCACCCCCCTTCTTAGTTTTTTCTATTTAAGCGGGGCATTTTTCCATTGTAATGGACGAAAGGATTGAAGCTCTGCCATTTTTTCAATTGTAACTGTGTTTATCTTTTAATGAATAATAGCTTTGGAGGCTACATGGGTGTATCATCTTGGTTGTGTGGATGTTATTTGTCTTAGTACTTCATTGAGGTAATCGTAGCTTAGCTAGATTTGTCTATTTTTGCTTGTTTATTCAATGCCTTAAGAGTGATTGTTTCTAATCAATAGGAATGAAGAGTTGAATGGATACTTTTTAGCTCTTTCATTTATGTGTTTATGCTTGAAGACTAATGGATTTTTCATGTTGAGTTTGTTTACTTGCATGATCTTCTAATCTTGAGTGTAGGCCTTACAGATTTGACAGGTTTCTTTGTGGCAAATTTATACTAAGTTTTCAGGTGATTCATTTTGGAAAGAAGGAAATTCTAGTTTGACTTCTTCATTCTTGATATCGAAAAAGAAAGACAAAGTCCCTCTTTGATCCACTCATAAAGGCTTCCGGGTTCAAGATTCAAGAAGTCTTGGTTACTTCACCTTCTCTCAAACCCTTCTTTCTACTTCTTCTTCTTACCATCACTTGTGAATGTACATCTAGTTTTGCTAAAACAAACTAATCATTTCTTAGATCCCATATTCAAGTTGAAACTTTTAGATCTCAAGCTTGTTCAAGTTTTCTCCGTATCAAGTAGATCTAGCTTAAGAAAATTTCAATTTTTTGCAAATCATCTTGAAGATAGATCTTAAGTTTGCATGAAAGGAGCATTTTCTTTCAGATCATTAAGGTTTACATCAAGCATCTAGCGCGTCACATTGGCTTCCCAAAAGCAAGCCAAGATCCCAAGGAAAGCTTGTTTTCCTTGGTTTCCTTGGTTATTTTTCTCAACACTTAACTTTTTTTTTTAGGAATTTTTCGAAGGTCGTTCAAGGACACTCTTAAAGTGACTTTAAATAAAAATTAACGAAGTCTCCTTCCCCATATGCTCTGCACTGCTGCAACTTGTCTAATCAGCTGATTGTACTAGAAAGGGATATGAGTGACTAGAATAAATAGGAAAATCCACATAATCCTGCTTCTTGAGAAATTGATAGGTCGCAAAGGGTGAATACCATAGATTCAGGGGGCTACTCCAAGCAGGTTATGCCTCGTCCCGTTGGACACTTCGTAAAGCTTCTTTAGCGCTCATTTCAAAAGAGCTTTCCTTATTGGGCCAAACCCAAAATTAACCCACTCCCTTAATCACTTATTTAATAATCTAAAATTTACCAACTGAGACACTGCAATACTTTCACTAAGACTACACTAGCAACCCTTATATGCAAGCACTTTTTTTGTTTGGCACTGGGCTACTTTCTTCTCTTTTGCATAAGTCAATTTCACAATATGTCTTGAATGATTTGTCTATTCTCTAAAGGTTGCTAAGAGTAATTTATTTGCAGTAATTGGTCGGTAACATTTTAATCCTCTCCATTTCAAACTCCTAGAATAGTTGTTGTTTTGTACTTTCATAGTTAAAAACCACCTTAGATTATTTTTTTAGGGACCACCCCCCTTGGCTTTGCTAGGAGTTGGCCTAGACGGAGGAGCCGGGTATCAGGTGACAACACTTGGCTCGAGCTTTCCCCCAAGGTCACACACCCAGTGGCTTGAAGAATTTTTCCACGTGACCTGAGGTGGGAATCAGGCGACAATATGACTATAATAAATAATAAATATGAATATGGATGAATAATTTATAATGCCCTCTATGAAGATATGTATACACATTGACTGGTCAAATGGTTGAATGGTCATGTCACTTTGTTAATTGTTGTTTAATTATTATTGTTGTTTTTGTTTATTATATATTAATGGTCATTACATTGCCTTCCCCTTAGAAATGATTTGTCCTCGAAGCATATTTATGGAAAAGACTTATCTCTGGTTCTAACCCATAATGCCTTTTCATAATCCTTTTTTCTTCTCACTTATGATAGTTGGCAATACAAGATGATATGATCTTCTAAGTATTGAGTAGAATTGTCGAGTTGTGTAAAGGGTCTTCCCACCCTAATTCGATCTTGTATGGATTTTCATTTATGCAACAACAACTTTTGTTTTGAGATCAAATTGTATTGGAATTAAAATTCTTTGGAATGTAGTTTAGATATTGTCCTTGTTTTTGGCAACATTGATACACAAATCCATTAAAGGATTGATTCTTTTGGTTTGGGTGTATATAAGGTGTCCTTGTAGCATTGTTTTTCCTTATCATACTTGTAGTGTCTTCCTTGTTCACTTTTGTATGACGTCTTCTTCATGTACTTGTGTTACTTTGTCTTTAAGATTTGTGATGTCGATTGGATCTGTATTGACTCCTTTATCCATGTTTTGGATTTTTACATCCAATGACTTTTTTTATTCAACTAGATCAATCATTGTTTCTTTGTAGGATAGTGACTCTTTGTTGACGAGCTGATCTAATTTTTGTTGTGTTTAATTTTCATCCATCGACTTCTTAATTTGTGCAAGCAAGCTTTGATTATGGTTCCTTAGGTGAGAAAGTTCTTCATGTTTATCAGCGACAACATTGTTAAATTATTTTTGCAACTTTTGTACTAACCTTTGATTATATCAAGGGATCACCTTTGAGATATCTTTGAAGTCTTATGATGATGGAGCTTTTGAATTTGAATCCATTATAACGTTCTGCAATGTTATCTTCTTCTTCTTATAGGAGAAAGAAAATTTCTTTATGTTTAGGATGAAGATCCCCAATGATTCCACCTAGGATGAACCAAGAATTATGTCAACATTTTCTCTAAGCTTAGTTGTAACATTGAATTAGGATATGAATTTATAAGCATACATGTTTAATTGTAGGTCCTTAATTTCATATCTATTGCTAAAAGTTCTTTTCTTTTCGATTATATTTGATTTTGGAATTAATAATTGAATCACCAAGTTGATATTAACGTAATTTTCCTTTTTGTTTGGACATAGATAGATGCTAATCTCTTTTTTCTTAATAGTCCCTTTTAATTTTATAATTGTAAAGCACAGGTTTGAAAGACCTTTGTAAGAAAATCTTCCTTTTTTCAATACGATCCGCTTTTAAGATCTTTTTTAACGTGCCTAGCTCAAATACTTACAACAAACTTTATTACTCTTTTAATAAAAACCCTTATTATATCTTTTTTGAAGTTTTAACTTATACTTTGGTGAAACCCTTATTATATCGCACACAGAATGCAACATTTATTGTTGTGATGATCCTTAACCCTTAAAATTGAATGACAAGAAGTATATTAGAAATTTCACGGTTTATTTAATATCAAAACCCTTAAGATAGGGAAACACCATACAACAGGCCTTGTATCGAAGGAATCCAATCTTGTTCACTTGCATCTTAAGGTTGGGTAACTTCTCAATGAGCTAAGCTCCAAATACAATATCCTCCACACCTCTCATAAGGACTTCATCCTTATTAAGAGTTAACAAGAGAACCCTAATTGTAACAGCATTCTAACTATCTAGTGGACTTTCTTTAATGAGGCCACATTGCATCTATTCCACATTGATTACCATAGTGGGCCTTATTTAATAATAACAAACATAGTAGACCTAGTCCACCTTACATTGAATGACTCCATTATTATTTGAGTAAGGTAGACTAGGTCCAATATGTTTGTTATTATTAAATAAGGCCTCCTATGTTAGTCAGTGAGGAATAAATATAATGTGGCTTCATTAAAGAAGGTCCACTAGGTAGTTAGGAGGTTGTTATGATTAGGGTTCTCTTGTTAGTTATAAATAAGGATGGAGTCCTTATGACTCATAAGACATGTGGAGAGTATTGTATTTGGAGCTTATCTCATTGAGAGGTCGCCCAACCTTAAGATGCAAGTGAGCAGGAGTGGATTTCTTGCATGCAAGGATCATTGAGCGGTGTTGCCCTACCTTAAGGGTTTTGATATTAAATAAAGTATGAAAATTTCTGATATACTTCTTGTGATTCAGTTTTAAGGGTTAAGGATCATAATGTCTGCAATGGAAGTGTGCCATTGTCACTTCAGATTTACACAAAGTCTAGGCAAGGTTTTCCCTAACCAGAGCACCCCATCCTGCTTCCAACGCTCGTTCATTGCTAGAGCCGAGAGCAGAGGTAGTGATAATAACCTTGAACCAGACCACAAGACATTCCCAACTAACCCACATGCATACCACAATTCTCCCATTGTACTGAACTTAATCGCACTTACTAGAGGGAGAGGTATGAGTTGAAATGAGTGATGGAGGAGCCTTAACTCACTGTCTATTCTGCATTGCATGACAGGACAGATGATGAATATGTCGTGACTCGTAACTATCATATTGCACTCCCAATTCATGGGCGGGGCAAGAAATATATAGCCCACCCATTTACCTTATATAAACCTTCATTGAACCTAGCCCCAAGGTTGTCATGTGCATCGGCTTTCCCATTCTTTCGCAAAACTTGGAAGAAGTCTACCTTCTCAGTCTTGTGTCAAAGTGATGATCCTTTGGGTGAGTCTGGAGAGGAATTTTTGAAGAGGGATCTGGTGGAACAATGATCTTAAACTCACTGGTGAAGCCCCCACAACTGTTACTTGTTGTACTCCTTCAACCTTTAAAGCAAGTTACAACTAAACCTTGATAAATTGCTATTGCTTCCGCCTCATTGTTAGTTGCATTTCCTTATCCCAAACATACTCCATTTCCTTTTTTCTTTCAGGATCATACATGAAACCCCACCCCCCCAACCTTTAGAGTAACTAAGCCTTGATAAATTGCTATTGCTTCTGCCTCATTGTTAGTTGCATTTTCTAATCCCCAAGCATACTCAATTTCCTTTTTCCTTTCAAAATCATAGATGAACCCCCCACCCCTTCCTCCCTGTCTCTGCACCTGCCAGCTCTAGGTATATTCTCTTACGCTATTTTTATTACTGTTTTTTCTTCGAGTTAAAATATTCCATGATTACTATATTGCTGGCGTTTGTCTTGATTGCTTGAACTAATATTTATTCATCCAGGCGAATTCATGAAGAATTGGCAGATCAGAATGCAGAGACATCAAGCCTAACAAATAAACTTGATAGGGTGCGCTGTCAATGCCAGAACTGACCTTAATTTCTATCTTTGTGATTTTTTGTACTCTCTGCAGCCTGCTGTATATCATAATTACTAAACACTACTTTCACTTGTTTATCTAATGTATTGGCTTAGCAGGAAATTCATACCCTGAAGACTCAGATGGAGGCTGGAAAGTATGATGTGATCAAATACTGCATAGGTCTGAACTGATACTGGCTTCTTGTGCTTCAGCAAGGTCATTTCATTTATAGAAATCTTTTATAATTTTCATGTTCTTAATCTGATATCCTGATGTATTTTGTAGGTACAATAGTATCTGTAACTGCTGTTGGTCTTGGATTGCTTCGTGTTTTTTTGTGAATTTCATAATTTACTTGAAAGTATTAACAGTGGCCACTTCCAAATTTTTTGGTGCCTTCTACAAGACACCCATAATGACATTTGCAAGCATTTGTAATAAATTTGAATGAACACAAAAAGTCAGGCTTATGTAAAAGGAAAGGAAATAAATTTCATAAATCATAGTTGGAGAACCTTTAGGCATTGGCCAGATAAAAAGAGCTTTGGATCTATGTTTGGAGGCCACCTGTATGTGTTAAAAGAAAGAAAACATTGGGCAGTTGGTTCACCTCAGTTTCATGACTTTCTTATGATTTCAATGCTTCAGTAGTCACGCTTCTAAACTTTAAAAGAACTCTATTCTAAATCAATCCCTAATTTGGTAAAATTAGATCAATTTAACGAGGAACTAAAATGATTTATCTCTGTATTAGTAAAATCTTTGATTTGTATATATAATTGAATAACATTAATAGAAAAGTAGATGCATGTAGCGCTCGTGAAAACTGTAACCAAAGTTCAAAGCCATTAATATCCAACATATTTTCCATATTTTAGATGTAGTTCTATGCATGCATATGGCACCAAATGGTAATTACTTTCAGTTGTACTTGGCATCTCAGCAATGTCACCTGATATTTAGGTGCATAGCAGGTCTAGTAAATCTTGAAATTTTAGGATTGAGGGATGAGTGGATTGCAGACTGATTCTTGACAGAATTATAGACAAATGTTCACATGAGTTTATAAAATTACTACCATACCATGTGGATGGTTATAAAAATATCTATTGCACCATAAACATCCTTATATTTAATGTTGTTTAGATCACACAAAAGGTATATAATAGCATGCAACATCATGGAGACTTAATTCTTGGCAACATGTTATCATAGCCACCATTATTGCTCTTGGACAAGTGACCTGGCATATTCGTCACACTCACACGATGCAATATTTAAAAATGCTTAAAAATGATTTTTTTAATATAGTAAAATGTAAAGAATGCACATTTAAACATTAAATAGAATTGAAAGACATTTTCCACATATATGGGATCATAAATATATGTGGTCTTTGATTCTCATAACCTATAAGACATGATTAATTAGATAAACAATGCATAGATCATAGACATCAAAATTGAGATATCAAAGAAAGATTAAAAATTGAAGCATTTATTGCTCTAATTGTCCTTAGTTCACAATCCATAAGTCTCATAAGGCTTAGTGCATACTACACATTTCAAATTACAATGAATCATTGTTACACTATACAATTGTCAAAACCACAAAACTATCAACTAATAGCACTGTATTAACACTTAGGATTGTATCTTGTGATCCAGGAGGTGATTGTAGATGCAGCATTGGATAATGAATTAGACCCAATCATAGTATCTGCTCCTAAAACTTAGGTTGGTACTCTAGTTGTTTTTTCTCTAGCAACAAACCTTTGATATTTGCGATCTCTTGAGTCTCTCCCTCATGTAGCAAACTTTGATATTACACAAGGAAACCATACTCCCCATCATAAAACATATGTAATGGTCTCTTCAATGGTTTGGCCAACAAGATGATGTCATAGTAAACAAACACAAGGAAAATTGCCTTTCCTTGTCTAACTTATGCTTTTTCATTTCCCTATTGCTTGTTGCATCCACAATGAGAAGCACTACAAGGTTGGATCAAGACATGTTTAGCAAATCTTCATAACATAGGTGGTATATATTGGCCACAATTGTCACATTAGATGCTTGTACTATAATCTTAAAGAACCAATAGAGCTACAAATGGATGAATAAAACAATGTAAACTTGAAATCAATTGCATACTTATAACATGAAAGATCTAAGAATCTCTAACATTGTAACTAGTGAGAGGTGGCTTCTAACTTGCATGGCAATGGGTCAATGATATATTAAATTGGTGCCATATCAATTTTTTCTCTCGCATGTAATGCTAATAAAACATGTGTGGTGGTTAGAAGCTTTTACTTGTCACTTTTTGTTCACACAAATTAATACACCGTAAAATTTATTTTCATAGAATTTTGAGTGTTAATTTTAAATTCATAAAAAATAATTATGTAAGAGATTAATGGTTATTTCTAAGGTCAAAAGTAATAGAATCAAGCAATCAAAACCATAATTCAAATAAAAATGCAAACACAACTTTATATTGTGTTAATTCCAAGTCCATAAAAATTGATCGACTACCAATTTTTGTTTATAAGAGATTAATAATATTTTTTTTAAGTCCAAAGGAATAAAATCAAGCAATCAAAAACACACTTGCTATACAAATACAATACAAAGTAATACAAGGTGACCTAATCTATACAAGCATGAATAATATTAAAACTTTTAATATAAATTGTGTACTACTATATAGTCAAATTATTTTGCCTGAAATGGAATCACACAATTTACATTCACAATCTAAATTAAAACTAAATAATATATGTTTTGAACCATTTTGTAAATGATTTTTATAATATTTATAAAATTAATATCCAAATGTTTAAAAACACAATTACTTGTATTATAATTAATATTAATACTTATAAGTAAATTTTTTAAATTCGATAATTCTTCATTTACAATTACGATAAATAGATTTTAAAAGTAATAGTAATAAAAGGGTTGCAGGATAGCCAAGCAACGATGACAAAATGCAAAATTTAGGTCAAGGCCTTAAATCCAAAAAAATGAAGCCTAAAAGAACCCACAATCAAAAATATATATTATATCATGGAATGTGTATTGCCTTACATACTACTAAACCAAACACGTTACTGGAAAATATAATATTAAAAATGTATTTAATAAGGAAAATAAACACTAATTGTTTGTCCTTTTTCGGGAATCTTGTCATTAACATTTATTTGCATCTTTCTCCTTAGGAGCCTTGCAATTATTCTTAACATTTGTAACTTGATAAATATTAGCGTGTTCCAATTCTGACTTAGGAATTTATAAAGGATTGTGAGAGGCTTGCGTGGAATTTGTGGAGGGAGAAGAGTTTGAATGAGAGAGGGGCTTCCCCACACTATCAAGGAGACCAAGATGAAATGTGATGAGCAACATGAATCGTTTTACTATATTAGATTTTTTGCCACACAATGTGGCGATCTTTATATTGACAGAGATTGATGATCACCAGAATGGTGAAACCTTGGGATTCTGCCCCAAGGTGTCACACCAGGCAGGGTCCTCTCTCTTTAGACATCTCAGACCTACACAAGGCAGACCCATACTAGCCATAGGAGGTGTCCCTAGTCCTTCTTTCTTAAGTACTTGTTGATGGACTCAACTTTCCTAAAGTAATCACATAGTCGCTTTTGAGATGGGAAGCGGGGTATCTTGAGAGATTAACAAGAGGAAACTTGGAACCCCGGGGGGTTTTTCTCTCAAGGGAAAAGATCAATAGGAATAGAGATCAATCATATTTAAACAATCAGAAAAAACAACGTACAAATAAAGATATAGACGCATAAGCTACTTGGTATGAATACAAACTTTCTTGGTACACAAATGATGGCTAAACTTAGATATATAGGGGTTTTCCTAAATCTTAATCAGTGTAAACAAACAAGCCAACATATAAACTAAGTGTAGCTAGTTATTAAACAATACAAAGATGATCAAGTGTTAGGGGTAAGTAGATCATCTCTCCCTCTAGTTAAAAGTTGTCAAATATGGACATACTACTTGCATAAAGTAGGTATTTAAGCAAAATGTGAGAGCATGGTTTGGATTTAAAATTATCCTAACGCCAAATTAAACTCGTTGTAGTAAAGAAATCAAATCTAAAAGTATGGAACAATGTGAAGAACACGCATGAAAGAGGGAAGCAACAACATCCAAATGGCTGAAAATCAATTTTAGGGACCAATGTCTATCTTGGGGGCACTATGGAGTCATAAAACACATTATTAACAAGGGACAACCCCCAAAAATACCATGTAAGCTACAACCATGAAATTATTACTTAATCCCCACACCATGCCAACACAAACAAAGCAAAGTAATGAAATTTTATTAACCAATGGGATTTTAGATTTTTTCAACCACAAGTTTGAGGTTCTCACTTGATTTTGTGACTGGTAGACTCTTCTCTCCTCCCTAAAAACTTTTGAATAGATCTTGGACCAAGGAAAAATCCCCTTTCATGCTTGGGTAGACTTGGAGAATTTTTCTCCTCAACCTACCTCATAAAGACTAAGTTAGTAAGTGAAAACATAGAACCATATCAAACTTAGTATGGGAATGAAAAGACATAAAAATCAGCGAGAGGAATAGCAAGAAATTGAAAGCTTGAAGGAATATTGATTTCATAAGTAGAAAAACCCCTTCACTGAGACAACCAAGGCGCTTGGGGCGAACTTGGCTCTATTTCCCTACATGCAAAAAAAGAGAAATATTCCCAAATCAAGATTGGAACTAAGATTGGAACTAAGATATAGTACCTAGCAGAGGTTGGCAAGAGAAAATATCCATCAACATCACCCAGAAACAAAGATATTTGAACACACAAAATTATGATTTGTATTTATGTTGAAATGAACTAAAGATCATTACAAATGGTGGCTCACTCTCTTTTATAGAGTAAGATTGATAAAAAACCCTAGCCAAAATGATGAATGGTTGGTATTAAAAGATGAGTACAATAGATCAATGAATGATATAAATTCTCATTTACAAAATTCACAAAGTGTTGAAAATGACTATCATGACGAGGGGGGTGAATTCCCTCTATGAGCCCATGTACATTGCAAAAATTTCATAACTGGTAACTTGTTTACATCGTTGGGGCCACTAGGGGATCCCCTTGGTGGTCCATTTCATTTTCTGTATCAACTCACATGCTTAGGTATAAGTCTCAAATCATTAAGTGCACCCCAAGGGAGAGAGTGTGCCCCACATTGACATGGCATGATAGGAACCAAGTGAAAATGTGTTTTTGTTCCAAGGAAATGATGGAAATGTGTATAGGAACATAATCTAAGGTTATGCAAGTTACCACTTTGCCTTTCTGCAATCCTACTGCTATACATAATAAACCTTAGCCATTTTTTTAAATTGGACCTTAAGATAAAATTTAATAAGGCATCATTAATTAGATCATTGTCTTCTTTTGCACAAAATTCAATTATAATACCACAAATGAATCCTTTGACCCTCAATACCATAGTGTGGGTCAAATTCATGCAAAAATCCTGTTAGATTGGGTAGCTCGGAGGTACTCTTGCATCAGGTTCCTAGGTGCAGGGGTCCGAGAACAAAGAGGTCTCATTAAGACAGTAACTTTATAAAAAATGTTTATAAAGTACTTTATGATGTGACTTTATATTATTAAAGTGAGATGTACTTTATTTAAGTGAGTTACATTTTATAAAGTGACTTTATAATATTAAAGTGAAGTTTTTATCATTTTAGGGTTAAAGTGACTTTTCAAAAAGATGTGATTTTATATAGTTATGACTTAAGTGATTTAAGTCATCTTGAGATTAAATCACAACCCCCAATCTTGTGGGTCAAGATCTAATCTCCGTTGTAGAAGACAAAAAACAAGCAGTTACCTTAATGTGAAAGATAACAGACATTTATGAGACCATTTTCACGCACATTTTCCAAAGTGAGGAGGTGGAGAGGCATGCTTTCCAAGAGCGGTTGAGTGAGTGAAGAGAGGGAAAAAGGAAGTAGATAAAGGTGGCACAAGTTCCAATAGGAGGACCCATTTCCCAATGGAGGAGCACACATCCTAAGGATGGAAATGAGAGGCACACACTTCTAGGTAGCCTGAGCATTAATGTTGTCCATACAATAGTAGAAGGGCACATTCTTCAAGGGAGAAAAAGGTGTCACACATCCCCAGGAGTTTTGGAAGCATTTAATAATGAGGTCATATAGTTGAGAGGGAAAACAGAGGGGGTTGTACAACATAATTGTTGTTGTTTGACATGATTTTCTAGACATTGTAAGTGTTGTTGATTTAGTACATAGTTATTTTTTTGCTTTGTGCACACAAACCAAGGTGGAAAAGCATCTTGTGAATTATGTATAGTTAGGTCGTACAATTGTACCTTTTTTTAAAGCTAGTACCCACTGGGGGTTTGAACTCGTGACCTTCTATTTACAACTTCTCATCTCAATTACTCATTACCAATTGCTCTAACCCCCGTGGGTTGGTTGTACAACTGGACCTATGCACAAATTGAGGCAAATTTTTGTAGCTAATTAACGCGTATTTCTAGGTGGAGAAGGGCATAAGTTTCAAGGTTTTGTACTGCTCTTTAAATGTTAATACTTACTGCTGTTGTGTTCTCTGTGTAAAATATTTACTTACTGTTTGGACAAAAAATGATTGTACAAAATATGTGATGATTTTTTGTTGTTAATAAGGTGCTTTCATTGTAAAATATTCTTAGGTAGTAGTATATTAACTTAAAGTGAATGTGAGATTTAATGCATGTGAAATGTGCTAGTGCTTGCTTCATGTAGAAGACTAGTATCATTGGTTAACTAAGTGTTTGACTAAATCTTCCCATGAATCGTGTATACATATTTAGTGTTTTCATCATGGTACCAATGTTGGGGCTATGAGTTTAACAGTGGATAGTTTGTGGCAGCTATGTATGCATGAGATTTTCTAGTTGGTACAATTGTGAGTTGAGTTTTGACATAAGTGAGCAGATTTGACTTGGTCTTGTGATTGGAAAAAGAGCAGAAAAGGGGGAAATGAATTTTTCTACTCGATATGAAGACCGGTTGGAGGGGATCTCCAACTATTTATAGTGGAAATGTCATGTCCCCAATTAAATAATTTCCAAATAAGACTATTTGCAAATAATGTTTCACCAAACTACTAGTTCCCTAGGTTGAGATGGAGACATAAATTTTGTAATAAGGGGCAATGGGACCCAAATGGAATTTATTTTACCATATTCAAATTTAATTGGGTAACATAACTGCTAAATGCTAAGAAAATAAGGTGGCATGAGTTCATGAAGACACTTGGAAGCTTGGGAAGACTTTGGGTGACTAGATTCCACGCACACTTGGCATGATTTTCATCCAAATTTGACCACATGGGTAATGTAACATTATTGGATGGTAATGTGGTGTCAAATATCATAAAATGAGCCAAGAAAGTCGAACTGGTAAAGGAGGGTAACTCCCATGGAAGAGGAAGAGACTAGAAGTTAAGGTGTGCCACTTGGAAGGAGATTCTATGCACTCTATGACAACAAATGATGGGAGATTCTATGACAAGTATGACAAATTCAGACCTTATTTCTGACATATGACAAATGTGACATGTCAGGGATCAAAATAGACTCCGAGAGTTCGAATTTGGGAGTTAGAGGTAGCCATTCGAATTGGAGAAAGAATTGGAGCATGAAGAGGATGACAAGTGTCATGAGAGTTACTAAACCACTAAGATGAGTTGGAGGAAGTTCAAGAAGGGAAATTAGAACTTGGGAGGCCTCATGAAGTTAATAAAAGTATGTCATGAGGAAGGATAATAGATTTGATCATTTTGTTGATTGGCCTTTGGAATTTTTGGAGAGCTTTTGCTTGTCCATTGCACGGTGAGTGCACACTTACCTTGCTAGTGAACCAATTTCGAGGGAGTTGGATTCCTTTCCAATTTGGTTGATGGAGAGGCCATTCAGACTTCTCATTGGAGATTAATGAAGGGGTTTTATTTTCAGGTTGAAGGTCCTATAGTCGAATTCTCATCTATCTCCCCATTCTCTTTGTTAGCACCAAGATTAAGCCCCAAGGTCGAGCAGGGGGAAGGCCCACTCTCGGGTAACAACAAAACCGCTTTAGACTGCGCCTCCGGCCCTGCGCAATCAGATAGGGATCTCTTGTTCATATTTGGAGTTTACTCCGCGTAATATTTTCAGTCAAGGATTATCAGGGGGGCAGGATCTTGAATGGGACAAAGTGTACAAAGGTAAGATGCAAGGTGGGCTTATTGGGGCAGGAACCATTGAAAATGGAATCGAGAACCTGCGAAGCGAACACTTTCAAGAGGAAAGGAAGGCGTAGGGTTGCAAACAGAGGCAAGGTAGCCGCTGATCTCCCAATCAGGAGATTTTTAGCGGGTGGTTGGAGGACAAGAGAGAGAACAACCCATCGCGTGGAGCACCAACGAGATGAATTCCACACAACTTTAGAAGAACAATTGATAAATGTCTGGAACAACAGCCGAAGCATAACGAGTATGAATTCCTAACTGCTATACCCTAAGTTGCAGACATGAAAGCAATCAACAGACTGGAGTGAAAACAGGAAATACATTACACGTAAAAGAAGATACATATTGGGAAAAGCAACGACACATGAATCTCTGCTATGATAAACAAATCCTCCTCTGCAATTTTATTCATACACAGGAATCAAATCTTATTTACAATGGAAAGCCTCAGCCCTAGAATGTTTCTCAATCCAACCAACTCCTCTTCTCCCTCTATCGGGAGTGTATTTATATTATTCTAATGCTGAGACTACCGAACAGAAAAAAGTGTTACAAGTCACAATCATGCGTTAACTGTACAGGGAGTGGACTATTGCCACGTTTTACAAATATAAATGATAAACATTATGGCGCTAGTTGTTTCCTTCGGTCCGAGTCATAGATTGATGTGCTTGGCCGCCATGACGGATTATGAGTATGATGCCTCCTTCTCTGCTCGAAGCGTGTGCTTCCGCCGTGCTCAAATGTAGTTTTCCACATGGGCACACGCTGGCAAGGTAGTTGGCATCTTTCCCTGGTTCAATCACACCCGCCACCTTCTTCCTCTTCGGGTAAGACTGTTAGCCGTGGGCTATGGAAGAAGTGCCGCATTGGTTCTGGTTGAGACGAACCTGTGGGGTGGTTTGTCATTCTTTTACTCCTCCCCTCCATTGAGGTGAGTTCTCCCATAGGCACTAGGGTGTAGCGTATCTACACCATCCCCATCACCCTCGGAAAGTGGAATTCTCAAACAGGGTTGTTAGGGCTTTAAACCCATGACACTCCCATCCGAACAAATGCTTATACAGGGAACAATCAGTGACTGTCCTCTTCTGTAGAGGCTTTGGTGGGCACGATGCTATCAAGGGTTCCTGGGGAAAACCCTTAGGGGGAGTAAGTGTCCAGGCCCTGCGTCGTTGGGTTCATGGGTATCACGTCTGGACCTCAATGGTTGGTGTCGTTCTCGGCATGCAATACCAAGGTGGCAGGCAAGTGTGGAATATTCCCACCAACCATCAACACCCCCAGATGGATAAGCTGTTCAAACCAGATCTTCATCGTCAAACTCTTCGGGCCTTCGTGGAGAAGTAAAACTCAGGTTCTGGAGATATGTTATTTCACTCATGTTGAACTGAAAGTAGTATAGATAACGCTTCGAGACTGACCCTTGAAATGGCTGGTCAACATTCCTGCACACTCTGTCATCAAGTGTATTTGGTATCCACATGTGTGAGGGTGCGAGCAGAGTGATCCTTTACTGGCTGGGGATCCAGTCACTTTTCTTCATTGGTCGTGGTGCCTTATCGTATGCGATGGGAAGCATTTGTGGATGCCATCTGGTACAATAGATCCATGCTACAAGTTCATGAAGTGGATGTTCCCACGTTTCCTTGCTCTTTTGAAGTAGGAGATGGAATGGTCTCCCGCGTAGTGCCGGCTTTGCCTCGTGTGAGTAGTGGATTCGCCAGTTACTTTCCTCATTTCCGTTGTTCAACTCACACAAAATCCACCTATATTTACGTGACATGACTTTGCCAAAGGGATGATTCCATCGCTACGCGTGCTACAAATTACATCAGAGAAATCGACCTATCCGCAAAGATGCAGATTACATGTGTGAACATCTCCTCTACTGTCATCTCCGCACTGGATGTGAAATCACGTACCCTGGGAGCCATCTCAGCCATCTGATCCGAGGAATCTTTCATGTCCACCGTCCACGTTCCATATCTTCTACCGCCAAATTTTCTCCTTTGAACACTGCAGGCAGTTCTGGATCACGACATGTTCTTGACCGTCGATCGCCACCAATCCTTCACGCAGCCGTAGATCTGAGTGGGCCCCATTATCTTTCGCAATGAGAAGCTTTGGTATTCATCCGTGCTAGTCCGCATTGCGAAATAAACGGTGGCCGTAGATTTCTCTCCTTTCTTATCGTGGCCATTGATCTTCGCGAATGCTACCCCTCCTTCGTGATTTGAAATCACGGCTTTTACCTGTGCATGTGTGGCTTGCAAAATTGATTGAGGCCGTAGATCTGACTCAGATCTCATCTCGACCGTAGAATGTTTCTGACTTTTAACCCATTTTGCAATCCAAAAATGCAGCTTTGGTCGAGCATGTCTGCTCGCGCAAAATGGTTTGGAGCCATTGATCCACCTCCGATCAATCTTAGCCTTTGATTTCAAGCCTCGCTCAACGCCTTCAGCACACCTTCCGTTTTCTTATTTGCCTTGCACTTTTGATAACCTGAAGGGGAATTCACATGAAGTTCGAGGGAATGGGACCCTCATTGAATTCCTATCAGGCCCCTAGATCAACTGTTAAAAATGGAGTGTTAACAACTGGATCCACGAGGGTTACTATCCTCCCAGTGAGATAGCAAAGAACCCCCATAGACCAAGTGTCGAACCATTGGGATGCCTTCAATCTTCCTTTGACATCTCCATTCTACCCTGAGTTACTGCTTCAGTGAATTCATGCCACTCTTGCAAATCATGCTGGTCACTGTAAACCTGTGCTGGTAACTGAAAAATGAAAACAAACTAAAACAGTAATGAAGGAAATGCTCGATAACAGCTGAGCTTGTTTTTTCCTACCTACTCTACCTAAATTTGTGTAAAAAACTGATGAGTGAAATTAGACTTCCAATGAAGCCAATTAAGCAACTTGCCTAATATTTTTGTTCTTTCATCGTGCTTGATGGATAGAAATGAAATAGATAATGGGAGAAGGAAATGATAAACAAACTGATCTCCAAATCAGGGATGCAACCAATCGCTGCCTTCACCCAGACCCTCCATGTATTCGGCCACGGGGTCATAGAAATCATGGCAACCTCCAGCATGCTCAGTCACCCACTCTTGGGAAAGTCGTCCGAAGCTTCCTTCTTCTAGAGATTTGTTAGGTTGACACTTGGAAGATTGCAGAAAAGGACCCACAAAATCTTTCTTCAATGGAACATACCGCTTCCCGCTCGAAATTTCTGTAACAGGAGCTTGATGTGCTTCAAGAGGGAGGTCCCCTGCTTCTCCGGTGGAACCGAGTAGGCATATTCCTCCTATGTGAGGTGGCGCTATTGAAGGCGGAATATCAGAAAACGTTTTTATTTGGAGGCTGCTGCATCCATCTTCATAGCTTGTCCCTTCACTATAGATTCCCAATGTATTAGTAGCATGAAGGGAATCGCTTGGCTGGTTCTTCTTATTGTCTTCTTTCTTGTATAGGCTTCTGGTCTGCACCATCTCCGTTTTTTTTTGCCTCTGCTTGGAGGCCTTAATCATGTGTCGTATTAATTCAAAAGAGGCATAACACAAGGGTAGGCTATCATCTCTAGTGCCCTTATCATCCTTCCCGACTTCAACCTTCTGACTTTGCATTGCATCTTGATTTCTTCCATTAGCAGGATTTGTTTCAACAGCTGGATCATCAGGCGTATTCTGCAGGTACTCTTCCACATATTCATCGTACATAGGCATACCAAACTCCTTCTTAAAATCATCCTTTGTGGACTAGGAGCGGTGTAGGTCACCATCTTCAGAGAACAATCCTACAGGAGCGCCTGCTCCTGCCTCAGGCCGGTCATCTTTCTGCATACCAGGAGAGAGCTTTGACGTGCCCAAGACTTTCCCATTATGCTTGTAGGGCCCAACCAATTTGTATGTGTCTTTTTTTTCACCACCACTGTCCTGATCTGACAATTTATTGGACATCTTAAGGTTTTCCTCAACCTCCAAACAATCAGCGAACATTTGCTGCAGGGTGGCTGATTTTCTCTCCAAAAGAAGCAAGGACAGGTCAGGAGGAAAGGCAGCTGCATAATAGATATTAGAAGCGTTCTCAAGAGGTTGGACTTCTTTAGGCATATTATAATAAAAGCTTGCAAACCTTCTATTAAAACTAGATATGGCCTCATCCTCATGCCTCCTCAGGGAATAAAACTCTGAAAGTATTTGCTCCAATGGCCTTCTCCTACCCCAAAACTTTAAGAAGGTGCAAGAAAACTCTTCCCAAGTGTTGACGAACTTAAGATGCAAATGTTTAAACCACACTTTGGCATCCCCTTGCAAGGACAGGGAAAAATCCCACATGCATACATCATCATGATCTATCTCAAAAAGGTCAGAGAAATGCTCAAAGGTTTGTAAATGTTTCTCAATAGTCAAGTCTTGGGATTCTCCATCAAACTTGGGGAGGTACTTGTAATATCTTGCGGGAAAATCATGGAGGATGGGAGGCAGTTATAGTGGTTTGTATCGGCTTGGAGAAATAGGAGAGAAAAGGTTAGGCACGATAGCCAAGCTATCGTCCAACGTCTCATGGATTTCACAAGGGTGTCCTTTGATATCGTGAGCCCCTGGATAAAAATATACGCCATAATCAGATGTACAAGAAGATGCAATGCTTTCGGTTCATAAAGAAGGATAAACAATAATATATTCATAGCTCTGTTCATAATGAGCTAAACCATAGAAGGTTGTTTTGATAAATCTGGGAAAAGATAAGAGCAAACTTACAAGATAGGATAAGGCATCCTGGAAGAAATGCAGACCCAAGTATCTGGACCTTCCATCATGCATTTCTAAGCTTTAAAAGGGGTCCCTTGTCCAGATGGAATTTGTCCGCTCTCCTTGGCCATTTGATTTCTGGGTCACACCACCAGCAGAGTCGCGACAGTCTGAATCCTTCAAGAGTGGAATCGCTAGGTGAAAAGTGCTCAACCTTCTTGATGTCTGGTCAATTGTTCACCATCAACAACTAGATCTGAATCTTTGTCGTTCTTCCCAGGGAGGATCTTCAATTTCGTCCCCGACAACGACGCAAGTCTGTTAGCAACGGGATTGAGCCTCAAGGTCGAGCAGGGGGAAGGCCCGCTCTCGGGTAACAACAAAACCGCTTTAGATTGCACCTCCAACCCTGCGCAGTCAGAGAGGGATCTCTCGTTCGTCTTTGAAGTTAACTCCACGTAATATTTTTAGTCAAGGATTATCAGGGGGCCAGGATCCTGAATGGGACAAAGTATACAAAGGTGAGATGTAAGGTGGGATTATCAGGGTGGGAACCATTGGAAATGGAGTCGAGAACTTGCGTAGTGAACACTTGCAAGAGGAAAGGAAGGCATAGGGTTGCAAATAGAGGCAAGGTAGCCGCTGATCTCCCAATCAGGAGATTTTTAGCGGGCGGTTGGAGGACAAGAGAGAGAACAACCCATCGCGTGGAGCACCAGGGAGATGCATTCCATGCAACTTTAGAAGAACAATTGATAAATGTCTGGAACAATAGTTGGAGCATAACGAGTATGAATTCCTAACTGCTATACCCTAAGTTGTAGACATGAAAGAAATCAACAGATTGGAGTGAAAACAGGCAATACATTACACGTAAAAGAAGATACATATTGGGAAAAGCAATGACACATGAATCTCTGGTATGATAAACAACTCCTCCTCTGTAGTTTTATTCATACACAGCCATCAAATATTATTTACAATGGAGAGCCTCAGCCCTAGAATGTTTCCCAATCCAACCAACTCCTCTTCTCCCTCTATCGGGAGTGTAATTATATTATTCTAATGCTGAGACTACCGAATAGAAAAAGTGTTACAAGTCACAATCATGCCCTAACTATACAGGGAGTGGACTATTTCCACGTTTTACAAATATAAACAATAAAAATTATGGCGCTAGTGGTCTCCTTCGGTCCGAGTCATAATTTGACGTGCTTGGTAGCCATGACGGATTATGAGTATGATGCCTCCTTCTCTGCCCAAAGTGTGTGCTTTCGCTGTGCTCAAATGCAGCTTTCTGCATGGGCACACGCTAGCAAGGTAGTGGGCATCTTTCCCCGGTTCAATCACACTTGCCACCTTCTTCCTCTCCGGGTAAGACTGTTAGACGTGGCCTATGGAAGAAGTGCCGCATTGATTCTGGTTGAGACAGACCTGTAGGGTGGTTTGTTATTCTTGTACTCCTCCCCTCCAGTGAGGTGAGTTCTCCCACATGCACTAGGGTGTAGCGTATCTACACCATCCCCATCACCCTCGGAAAGTGGACTTCACAAATAGGGCTATGAGGGCTTTAAACCCCTAATGCTCCCATCCGAACAAAAGCTTATACAGGGAACAATCAATGACTGTCCCCTTCTGCGAAGGCTTTGGTGGGCACGATGCTATCAGGGGTGCCTGGAAAAACACTTACGGGGAGTAAGTGTCCAGGCCACGCGTTGTTGGGGGCGCGGGTATCATGTCTGGACCTCGATGGCTAGTGTCATTCTCAGAATTCAATACCAAGGTGATGGGTGAGTGTGGAATCTTCCCACCAACCATCAACACCCCTATATGGATAATATTTTCAAAACATATCTTCAACATCAAACTCTTCGGGCCTTCATGGAGAAGTAAAACTCAGGTTTTGGAGATATGTTAATTCACTCCTGTTGAACTGAAAGCAATATATATAAGGCTTTGAGACTGACCCTTGAAATGGCTGGTCAACATTCTTGCACACTCTGTCATCAAGTGTATTTGGTATCCACATGTGTGAGGGTGCGAGCAAAGTGATCCTTTACTGCCTGGAGATCCAGTCACTTTGCTTCATTGGTCATGGAGCCTTACCGTCTACTGTGGGAAGCATTTGTGGACGCCATCTGGTACAATAGATCCATGCTGCAAGTTCATGAAGTGGACGTTCCCACATTTCCTTGCTCTTTTGAAGTAGGAAACGGAATCGTCTCCCGCGTCATGCTGGATTTGCCTCCTGTGAGTAGCGGATTCGTTGGTTACTTTCCTCATTTCCATAGGCCAACTCACACAAAAGCCACCTATCTTTACGTGACATGAATCTGCCAAAGGGATGATTCCACCGCTACGCGTGCTATAAATGGCGTCGGAGAAATCGACTAATCCGCAAAGATGCAGATTACACGTGTGAACGTCTCCTCCGCTCTCATCTCCACATTGGATGTGAAATCACGTACCCTGGGAGCCATCTCAGCCATCTGATCCGAGGAATATTTCATGTCCACCGTCCATGTTCCATACCTTTTGCCACCAACTTTTCTCCTTTGAACACCACGGGCAGTTCTGGATCGTGACATGTTCTCGACTGTCGATCACGACCAATCCTTCACATAGCTGTAGATCTGAGTGGGCCCCACTCTCTTTTGCAATGAGAAGCTTTGGTATTCATCCATGGTAGTCCGCACTGTGAATCAAACCATGGCCATATATTTCTCTCCTTTCTTATGGCGGCCGTTGATCTTCGCGAATGCTACCCCTCCTTCGCGATTTGAAATCATGGCTTTTACCCGTGCATGTGTGGCTTGCGAAATTGATTGAGGCCGTAGATCTGACTCAGATCTCATCTCGACCGTAGAATGTTTTTGAATTTTAACCCATTTCGCAATCTAGAAATGCATCTTTGGTCGATCATGTCCACTCGCGTGAAATGGTATGGAGCCATTGATCCACCTTCGATCAATCTCAGCCTTTGATTTCGAGCCTCGCTCAATGCCTTCAACACACCTTCCGTTTTCTTCTTTTCCTTGCACTTCTGATAACCTGAAGGGGAATTCACATGAATTTTGAGGGAATGGGACCCTCATTGAATTCCTATCAGGCCCCTAAATCAACTGTTAAAAACAGAGTGTCAACACTCTCATTCCTTCTTCTCCATTTTCCCACACTCACAATTGATGGCGCACTTGTTGGAGTGACTCTTGCGCCTTGCTGAGGATGGTTGATTCCCAAGATTTGATTTATGATGTATGGATTTATACTATAATCTCCATATTATTTTTAAGTTGAAATCTCATAAATACATGTATGAATGGCTCGCATTCTCCATGCTCTTGAATAACTAGTGTTCATGGATTTGGCTTCAATATTGAAGTAGCTTTATATCAGATTTGTATGAGGACATTTATATGAGTTTTATGATGACAGGGAATAAATATATGATGTATGGCTATATAATATTATTTACACATTCTCTGTAAGTCGAAATAGCAGAGATACATGAATGAAAAGCTTGCATACTCATGCCCTTGTATCACTAGTCTTCATGGATTTGGCTTCAATCGTGAAGTAGGTTTATACCAGATTTGTATGAGGGATATTATATGAGTTGGATGATGTTTGGAAATACATATATGATGTATTAATATTTAATTTATTTTCCATATCCTCTGTGGTTCGAAATCCAATAAACTCATGTGTGAAAAGATTGCATTCCCACGCCATTGAATCACTAGTTTCCATGACTTTAGCTTCAATATTGAAGGAGTCTTGTATCAGATTTGTATGAGGGATGTTATATGATTTTGATGATTTTGTGACAGCCATATAATATGTGTTACTCTGTAATTTCATGTCCCTATGCTTTGTGGGTCAAAATCCAAGAAATCCATATGTGAAACTCTGGCAATTCCATGCTACTAAGTCACTAGTTTTCATGTATTTGATCCCCAAACTAAATGAGTTGTATACCAGGCTTGTATGAAGGGATTTATATGGTGTTTAATACTGTTGGAGAATCCATTGGTATTATTTATATGGTATCTATATGTCACATCTTTATCTGAAGCTTTAACGCCACCTTTCATATGTCAAAATTGAGCTAGTTATGCAATTTTTCCATAAGCAATTTCGCTAAAAGTTACCCTACAAATGTTGCAGACCATAATACATTTGTAGAACTTAATAAACATGATTAAGGAAATTAATTTATTTCTGATACTCAGTCCCATACTCTTCTCTTAAATTTGGGAGGGTCGTACTTGATTTGGAGAGCTAGTTTGGACATCACCCTTGGGGTGATTTGAACACAATTTCCTAGTAATTTTGGTCTTTTTGTCATTATCCCCAAATAAGTTTGCAGAGGTCTAAAGTATGATATAAAGTATCCATAAAACACCTTGGGATGTTTTAAGACTCACCATACCATATCCTTTCAAGTTTGGGACCATTTGGTGAAAGTTGGAACCCTCGAGAATCATGACTAGTTAAGCTCGAATTTTGCCCAATTTGTGCATTTCTCCAAAATATCCAAAAATGGACATTACAGTGGTATCAAAGCATGGTTCTTGAACCTGTGAATTAATACCATACATTGAATAAAAGTTTGCAGAGATGTCTTGGTTTCGTAATCTACCCACCAAGCCCACTTTCCTTCCTCCCCCTTCCAAGGATAGAAGAAATTATAACCAAAGATATCGAAGCATTCTACCGGGGGTATCAAACTTTGAGACGGGATATTCGTGAAAGGTATTATTTCCAAGAGTATATTCTCAAGTATGGATTTACGTACAAGAAGGAAAATTAGAACTCATTAAGGAATAATTAACAATGCACAAGTATTGAGGAGATAAAGGAGCTACCAATTTCTATGTGTGGTGAAGCAGAAAAATCATTACATCAAGAGGATCAAAAGTCCCTCCCAAATGACTTAGAAAAAGATGAGGAAAAATCACATGCGAATGAAGAAGAGTACCTTAAAACTATTGAATATCATTTTGAAACACATTCTACTGTGGACATGGACCAAAGGGCATTTACTGATGGATGCTTGAACTGTGAAGGAGTACCTAATGATGGGTGCTCACAAATCTATGTTGGTGACATAAAGATCAGATTGGAAAATGTTGCTGCAATACAAAGTTCTCATAAGCATGAAAATGAATATCCTATGACAGATAATGAAGAACCAATATCAACTTCCCCATCACCACTTGAGCTTCAAGAAGTTGATCAAATCAAGTAGAAAAAAGAAGAGGAGTTTCAGTCTCATGAACCATCCTTCATTGAAGGGTCTTTGAAGATGAGTGAAAGGGATATCCAAGAGGCCCTTAGAATACTCCATTACACTCAAGAATTGGTATCAAATTCTTGTTGGAAATTTTCTTCATTGGAGGAGCCATCCTTCCTTGAAGACATGAAGAAGATTTAAAGAGCAATGTGCAACATCAAAGGTAATTCCATGTCTTTGCTTTTTGATAGAAAAAATGTCACTGAGCTTAGTGAATGGTTACATGAATCCTACTTGAAGAATAATGAAGTTATTCATAAGCTCAAAATTCAAAATGAGCAATTTCTTGAGAGGTTGCAAGATACTTGTCCTTCCTCCCATGTTTTAGATTGTCATATGGTAGATTTCTTGGAGGATTCTCATGACATGATGGATCATGAGAAACATGAAAAATTGCAGGTTCTTGATGTGTTTGAATATTATCTTGATGAGAGCCAATCACTTGTTGTGGTGGAAGAAGAACTTGAGTTGCCTCTTGAAAATGGTTACACACTTTTTGAAGAAGTGCATGATTCCACCACATTGGAACCAACCCATGGGGAAAGTTTTGAATTTTTAAGGGAGGTGCATAATCCTACCTCTATGGATCCATCACATAATGAAAATTTTGCACTTTTTGATCATTTGGGTGAGTTGGTTCTTTCTCCTACATCCTACACTTCCAAATTTTGCAGCATTCTGTTGCTCTGCAACCACCAACCCAATTTTTTTGTGTTTTGTCCCCCCCCTTGAATTTTAGATGTTAAGCTTCCCCTTTTAAATTTTGATCTCTGAGAAGTTCTCATGACTTAGTATATTTTTGCATGATTTTGTAAGTCTTTTGTTGAAGGTTTGAAACTCAGATTTGTACCCGACACATCGGCTGAACTCATCGAGTCAGGCCGACATGTTGGAAAAGCTCATGCTTTCCATCCAATCTATAGGATTAATTTGTTTTCACTTTTGAAAGTCATTTTTGAGTCTACCGATACTTTGGTGATACTTTAGTCTCAGGGCTGATTCCATCGGCCAGGTTTTACTTTTCTTCTCGACGGTTTGTTTATAAGTCTCCGCGGAAGCATTGTCAGGCCATCTTGTCAAAGATTTTCGAATTTGTCGGGACATCTTAAACATTCGAGCTGATGACATCGAGGGAGGTTTTATTTTCTTTGCCGTCATCTGCACGTCGGAAGCGTTCCATGAGTTTTCTAGCAGGTATTTTCGTGAGCATATGTCGATGCCATCAGAAGAAATCAGTTGTGTCAACCGATACGTTCAGATGCACTAAGCATTTACAATCAATGACCTTTCATAGGTTTAAGCTGATATAATCCATGGGGGTTATTTATTGAGTTGTTGTAGTGGCAATCAGAAGCACTCCGGTTGTGGAGCCGATGCTGTCGTGGGAGAACTTGTTTTTCACTACCGACAAAGATTTAAGTTGATGCTCTGATCCTTGGTAAGGGGGTCGATTGCTATCCGATAAGGTCAAATCCTCTCAACGAGTCCACCCAACACTATCACGGCCTCCTTGTTTTGTTCACCGATGTAGATGGTGTGGCCGATAAGTTTTTAACTTTGGTGCCAACGACATTTTTCGTCCGTGGTCATTTGACCACACACCTTCCGCATTTAGTAATGTTTATAGAGGTTGCTTTATAAACCATGGAAGGTATATTTTACAGTCATCACTATTTCCATTTGGGAGCGCTCTGAGCTATCAATCATCACAGGGATTTCGCTAACTACGCGAGCTATTTCCTCACCAACCGTCGAGCTACCAGCTGCCAAGTAGGATTCAAACCTCATCCTAGTCACGGTTCTGTTAGTTTGTTTTGGGTGATAAGGTTTGTTGAGGTTTTTGTGGCATTAGGGTTTTCCCATTTCACGGTATTTAAATCCATATCCAAACCATAGAAGGTATGTCTATTTGGAAGTTAGGTTTCTTCGACCTCTTGAGGGTTTCCTAGGGTTATTTTTCCGTGGCCTCATGATTCTCTTTTAGCTAGCAGGAGCATAGAGGATTATCCATCTGCTCCACTCCACCCGACCTCAACATCCAGACCATATCAGAGTTAATCATGGACATGGTTCTAACCAGTCAAACCTTTCGTCGACTGTGCCTCCCCTGGTTTAAGTTTTTTTGGGTAGGATACCACCGTTGGCCATGGTATGGTTTTTGGGAGGTTTTTCCTGGACTCGAGCTCTCACCATCTGTTTTGTTAAAAAAAACCAATAGACCACTATGGGGTTTTGGTTCTCATTATTTTCCTTAGGACGAATCCTTGGTTTCTTCTTTAAGAGCAAGGTGCCACCCATTCATAGGGGGTTCAGAACGGTTCCTTAGTATTTTTTGGATCAGTGCAGCCGTAACTTATCATTTGTTTTTGTTATTTAGAGTAGATCGAGAACCTCCTTCTTACGTTACAATTTTTTTTTTGATGTTCACCGATGGATTGGTAAATGTGGTTTTTTCAAATGAAAACTCATGTTGCATTCGTTACCTTACAATTTATTTTGTTCATCTTAATATTTTATTAATAATGCATGGATGATAGAGATCGAAATAATTCTAAGACATGTTTTTGTGTGTTTGTTACAGTGTTAGCCTTCATACAACAAAATGCCTAAGAAAGGGAAGAAGAAGGAACATGCCCCAGGAGATGACCCATAAGTAGATATCTTACCTAAGTTGGAGATTATTTACGAATACACCAAAGCTAATTTAGATGGGTTCAAATTTATCAGATCATTAAGGACCAAGCTGTTCTAGAGGACGGCCTCGAAGACATACCATTGTATGCCAATATAATGAAGTCTGCTATCATGAAAGTATCTACATGCCCCAAAATATTCCCATGTGCCGAGGTAATCGGTTGGATTCTACCATTGGAAGATACAAATACTATGATCCTGGAAAACACAGAGAAACAAGGTTTTGCTGCTTACAACCCTGCATATATAACTAAAGCATGCAAGCTACCTGTACCCCAGGTTTACATGACAGATAAATGGATAAAGGATCTGAACTTAAATGTGTTTGACCGTGTGAAGAAAATGATGGTATATGGGAAGCAGTTTCACCAAAATCCCTCAAGAGAATATGAAACTTCCAACCTACGTACCCTGTACCATAGCCCTAATCTTGAATGAGGTCTTCAGTCGGGCCAATGGAAATTTATATAATATAAGCTGGATACCTTTGATATATTACGTAGCCATGAAGGGTACTATTTTCAACTAGGCTGACATCGTGGCAAACAACATATCCGCTTGTATAGCTGCAACACTTGGGGGTTTGACTCAGAGGAAGTCAGAATTTTATATGAGATATTTCTTAATTGACTGCATCTTATGCACACATCCTTTCACAACACTAAATTGAAAATGGAATCCCTCCAGGACTCCTATATACTCATCATATCAAGTGTTATGGGCACATAAGTATTATAGTTTCTATAAGAGAATCTATGAAAATTTTCTGATGCCACTATATAAGCTAATTTTTCTTGAAGAATGCAGTTGCATGTATGAAGAAGCATTGCATGTTGTAAGAGAATATGGGGATTTTTTCTTCTCTGAGGAGGGTCTGTATTTAAGAATGTATGGGGGATCCAAAGTGCCTTCCTTTCTACCAAAGTATGCCATATATTATGTTATTCACAAAGAGGTAGTAAGGCATCTGTATATAGATGGGATCGGGAACTTTCTATTCGACAATAAGAAATCTGTCTATCCACCACTACCATTTTATATTGGTAGTTATAAGTTCTCTAAGGTAAAGAGTGCTCCTGATTTCGTGATAGAGATCGAGAGATTTCATTTCAGGGAGAAGATTTTTCAAAGAAACGATGCATGGGACACGGTGTCCAAATACAGTGCATCTGTGGGGGTACACTTTGAATACTCCATTCATTTTGATAAGGAGGAAGCAATATACAGTGATGCATGTAACATGACCACATTGAACAAAAGGTTCAACAAAAAGATCATGACCGTAGGAGGCAAAGGAGGTAGTAGTGGGACTACTGAACAACAAAAGCATAGTGAAGAGGCCGCAAAGAAAAGGAAAGAGGAGGCCCAAATATTATTAGAGGAAGAACATAAATGATTAGAAGAAGAAGCACATAGGAAACAAGAAGAAGAGCAGAGGTAGAGGGAGGAATATGAAAGGATGCAAAAGGAAGTTGACCGAGCAAGGAAAGAGGTTGAAAAGGAAGTTGAAGAGCTTAAAAAGAAGGAGTAGGAAGACCGAGACCAGGAAGATATGGAGAAGGACCAAGCCCATGACAATCCCATAGATTCTTTTGTCCCGTCAAGTAGCACATTGACAGGAAACCCAACTCCCTTGGTAGAGCTTGGACTGGTACCTCTTATTCCATCCCATGAACAGGTTGTAGCAAATATCGACACAATATTTTTTGAATTGGAAAAGAAAATAATTGTGAGGAGAAAAGAAAAGAGGATGAAAATGGGTGATCAACCTACATCAGTAATGGTGACCGAGGAGACAGTTAGGCATAGGACCAATGAAGACCCTCGAATTCTCGTAATGTCAGGCATAGAAACAGCCCAAGACAATGCAGTTAATGTCAGTAAGATGGTCGAGGATGATAAACAGTATAAATACAATATGTCCCAGATGAAAGAAACTCTGAGAAAGGAAAAAGGAGAGGGATAAGTTTTAAAAAGGAAATATGATGATACTTTTTCAGAGTTTGAGAAACTCACAGAAGCATACCAAGTGTTGGAATCAGAAAAGGATGCATTAACACTATCAGTTACATTCACTGAAGGAGAAAAGAGAAATCTTGAAAGAAAGGTTTCAGAGTTGGAAGAGTAGAAAGCTGCAGTTGACAAGAGAGCAGAAGAACTAGAGACTCATAATAGCCTACTAGAGGAGCAACTTAAGTTGGAAAATGAGAAACAACTCGTTGTAACTCCATTCCGCAGTCAAGCCTGTTTATTGCAAATAAAAATAAATCAAGTTCAGTTGAAATTGGCAAGAGAAATATATAAGATTAAGTAGATAGAGGCCAGATTGAAGGAGATGGAAAATGATTGATCAAAGTTCCAGAAAAGGGTAACATGAATTATAGAATTTGTGCAAAATCAGTTAACTTGGATTGGAAACAATGCAGCTTTTCCTGACAACATGCCCCAAAAGACTACAGGAGGATTGAAGATGGAGTTGGCACTTTTGAATTTCATCAACAGAGCAACAGAAAGATTGAACACAGCAATGGAAATGACTGTGGAAAAGTGTAAATATTTATACAAGAATATGTGCTCGACACACAATAAATGTCAAGCTTCAGAAGCAACCCAGATTCAGGATTTTCCAGACCAAGATCAACATTTAAAGAATCTACAGGACAATTTGTAGACAGACGAGCAAAGCATTCAGAAGATTGAAAGCGTTGGAGAGGAAGAAATCGAAATCTGGGTTGTGTGAGCTTCAGCCCATAAACATCTCTTTGAAGAGTCGTTGAGGTAGAATTTACCAAAGGTGAAAGATATAGAAGCCCAACTAGATAAACATGGATTGAATGCATGTTTTTTGGAGCCAGCAGACTATTGAGTCATCAGGGAGAAAGCACATGCATGGGGTGTTTTTATTAAGAAACCAGTTGGGATCACATAAGAATTTGTTTTATCTCCATGTGGAAACTATATGTAATATTTTGTATTTATTCCAATTTTCCCTAGTGGACGCACTAGAAGAAAAAATTTTGTAATCGAAGAGCTAAGGAAGCCTAAGAGGCTAGGGTAGCTGAAAAATCATATGTAATTTGTATAAGTAGGGGTAGAATAGAGATTAGAGGAGGACTTTTTATAGAACACACATATGCTGAAGCTTTTGCAATAAGAACTACTTCTTTTTATAAATAAAGAGCACCATTTTTTTGCTGGAGGAAGGACTATATGAGTTTCTAAACAGGTTGTGTGGATCGATGAATGATGAATTATTTTTGTTTTAGCATGTTGTACAATCTGTGAGATCATTTTAAACCTGCTGAATTATTTTTGTGTTTATGAATGATTTTATTTCCTATTATGAATCTTGTGCATGGAATGAGTAATGCATGTTTCTCAACTAACAAAGCTATCTTTGTTCATATTTTCTTTTGTTGTAATTGTTTATATTGAATTAAATCAACTACCTGTAGGAATCAATAAACGACATTACAATACATTACTTAGCTCAATATAAACTCTTCTCCCTAGGGATAGTTAGATTAGATTATATTAGAATAGATAAGACATGGTAGATTTTCTTAATAGTGATTGAGGAGCAAAATGGATAAGACGGGAGGTAAGGACCTACACATCACATGCTGATGATTTTTCTCCATGATCACTTTCATTTAGTCTAGGCATTTTCATTTCATCTTAAAATATATAATTACATAAACGATGGACAGGGACGCAATTGGTAAAACATATTTAAAACTTTATTTTAATTTTACGGTAGCCGAGACGCTAACCGGATGGATTCCCCATACCAAACAATAAACGATCTAATTGGGAATGGTTATTGGGGAGAATCCCTACTGTCGGTACTTGGGATTTTTCCAGGCATCAACACATTCATCATAATGAAGTATGGGTGAAAGGTTTCTTTTTTATAGTGCCACATGAAGAGTATGGAATTTATATCTCTCCTTTTGATGATGAAATGATTAGAGAACCATATTATTTACATTTGTAGTAGCATCCTTTGTTACATTATGATGATACAAATCTAAATGGGTGCACCTATGATGTTCACTTGAGTCACTTGGAGACTCATGATTTTCCTTGCTCCTTTCCTAGTCTATTTGATTTTGGAGGAACTTCATCCCACACTTGGGTGAAGATATATATGATTAAAGAAAATTATTATTGGAATCAAAATCCTCTGTTATTTCATGATGATATACATATTCATGGGTGTATTGATGAGACTTCTTTGATCCACTTGAAGTCTTCATGTTTTCTTTGCTCCTTATTTGGTTCATATATTGGTGGAGGCTCTTCATCCACTTCTTGGATGAAAGAACACATGGTTGATTATATTGATGCACATTATATTCTTTTGAAGTAGCATTATGGGACATGGGATCCTCACCTATGTCATTGGGGAAGATCTGATATAATACTTGATGCTTGTGTGTATGGGCTACATGATGATCTATTTACTTGGATGTACAAGCACTTTCCTGATTCTTTGATGAGGTAACTTCTTGATGTACATTTGTATGATGTTTTTATGTACTTTCATGATCTATATTTTGTACTCATGATGTTTGGAAGGGTGCAATATGAGCAATGAGATATTGGAATTGCTTGGTTTCATCTCACTTGGAGTAGCGGTTTGGTTGTTGGTTTGAGAAAGAAAACCAACCTTCAGTTATTTGAGTTCATCTTTACAGAGAAGTGTTCTAGTTTCCTATGTGGGAGACCTTTTGAGAGATGGATTCAATTTTCACATGCTTGGTTTTCATGGCATTTCATCATAGACTTTTCACACCATGCATGTATCAAGATCATATGGGATCCTGGAATCATTTTTGGTCTCATTGGTTTCAATTTTGGGGGCAACAAGCAACATTGAAGATTTAGTCACCACTTGAGAAGATGATTGTAATCAGAGTAGTGTAGCATAAATCATGGTGGTTCCCCTTTGATATTTTCTTGTAATATTAAGAAAATAAAAGTTTGGTAACTCAGTACCAACTTCAAATAATTATACAGAAGCAAAAAGGGTGTCAGTTCAGAAAATGTTTCCAAAATATGGAGGTAAATATTATTTGCACAAATTTGGTTTTTATGGATTTTATTAATCCTTTTGGTTTAAGTGGTGATGTTGTAGGATATATCAATATGCACAATCCACATCCCTTTAATTTTGGGAACACAAAATTGCAGCTAAAGAAAATTAATGAGCATAACCATAACATAGCACTTGGTGCAAAGGAAGGAGTACCAAATGAGGATGCCACTTGGGAATATGAAAAATATTGCAGCATACAAACTTGGAATTGCTTGAGGACAATAAATCTTTAGTGGGGAGTATTTGTCATGTCCCCAATTAAATAATTTCCAAATAAGACTATTTGCAAATAATGTTTCACCAACCTACTAGTTCCCTAGGTTGAGATGGAGACATAAATTTTGTAATAAAGGGATATGGGACACAAAAGGACTTTAGTTTACCATATTCACATTTAATTGGGTCACATAAATGATAAATTATAATAAAATAAGGTGGCATGAGTTCATGAAGACACTTGGAAGCTTGTGAAGACGTTGGGTGACTAGATTTCACACACACTTGGAATGATATTCATCCAAATTTGAACACATGGGTAATGTAACATTATTAAATTGTAATGTGGTGTCAAATATCATATAATGAGCCAAGGAAGTTGAATTGGTAAGGGAGAGTAACTCCCATGGAAGATGAAGATACTAGAAGACAAGTTGTGCCACTTGGAAGGAGATTCTATGCACTCTATGACAACAAATGATGGAAGATTCTATGACAAGTATGCCAAATTCAGACCTTATTGCTGAAATATGAAAAATATGACATGTAAGGGATAAAAATAGACACCAAGAGGTATAATTTGTGATTTAGAGTCAGCCATTCGAATTGGGGAAAGAATTGGAGCATGAAGAGGAAGACACGTGTCATGAGAGTTACTAAACCGCTAAGATGAGTTGGATGAAGCTCATGAAGGGAAATTTGACCTTGGGAGGCCTAATGAAGTTAATAAAAGGATGTAATGAGGAAGGAGAATAGTTTTTGATCATTTTTTTCATTGGACTTTGGCATTTTTGGAGAGCTTTTTCTTGTCTATTGCACGGTGAGTGCACACTTACCCTGCTAGTGAACCAAGTTTGAGGGAGTTGGATTGATTTCCAAGTTGGTTGATGGAGAGGAAATTCAGAAATATCATGGGAGATTAATGAAGGATTTTTATTTTCATTTTGAAGGTCCTACAGTTGAATTCTCATCTATCTCCCCATTCTCTCATTCCTTCTTCTCCATTTCCCCACACTCACAATTGATGGTGCACTTGTTGGAGTGATTCTTGAGCCTTGCTGAGGATGGTTGATGCCCAAGATTTGATTTATGATGTATGGATCTGTAATATAAAATACATATTATATGTAAGTATAAATCTGAGAAATACATGTATGAATGGCTTGCATTCCCCATGTTCTTGAATAACTAGTTTTCATGGATTTGGCTTCAATATTGAAGTAGCTTTATATCAGATTTGTATGATGACATTTATATGGGTTTTATGATGATGGAGAATCAATATATGATATATGGCTCCGTAATGTTATGTTCACATTCTCTGTAAGTCGAAATATCAGAGATACATGAATGAAAAGCTTGCATAGGCATGCCCTTGTATCACTAGCCTTCATGGATTTGGCTTCAATCTTGAAGTAGTTTTATACCAGATCTGTATGAGGGATATTATATGAGTTGGATGATGTTGGGAAATCCATGTGTGATGAATTAATATTTAATTTAATTCCCATATCCTATGTGGGTCAAAATCCAATAAACTCATGTGCGAAAAGATTGCATTCCCAGGCCATTGAATCACTAGTTTCCATGACTTTAGCTTCAATATTGAAGGAGTCTTGTATCACATTTGAATGAGGGATGTTATCACAGTTTGATGATTTTTTGACAGCCATATAATATGTGTTACTCTGAAATTTCATTTCCCTATGCTCCGTGGGTTGAAATCCAAGAAATCCATATGTGAAAATCTGGCAATTCCATGCTACTAATTCACTAGTTTTCATGTATTTGAACCCCATACTGGATGAGTTGTATACCCGACTTGTATGAATGTATTTATATGGTGTTTAATAATATTTGGGAATACATTGGTATTCTGTATATGGTTCCTATATTTCACATCTTTATATGAACCTTTAACACCACCTTTCATATGTCAAAATCGAGCTAGTTATGCAATTTCCCCATAAGCAATTTCACTGAAAGTTACCCTACAAATGTTTCAGAACTTAATAAAAATGATTAAGGATAGTAATTGATGTCTGATACTCATTCCCATACTATTTTCTTAAATTTGGGAGGGTCGTACTTGATTTGGAGACCTAGTTTGGACATCGCCCTTGGGGGGATTTGAACACAATTTCCTAGTAACTTTGGTCTTTTTGTCATTAGCCCCAAACAATTTTGTAGAGGTATAAAGTCTAATATAAAGTATCCATAATGGAATAAACCACCTTGGGATGTTTTAAGACTCACCATACCATATCCTTTCAAGTTCGGGACCATTTGGTGAAAGTTGGAACCCTCGAGAATCATGACTAGTTAAGCTCGAATTTTGCCCAATTTGTGCATTTCTCTAAAATATACAAAGGGACATTACATGAAATCCTTGATGACTATTGTTCTCAAAGATAACATGATATGTTTTTTTTTAGTACCACCATGGTACCGAGCCTACTGATCCCATTTCTCCTGAAATACATGAGGTGAAGGAGGCAAGAACCTAGAGAATCACCTCATCCCACATTTGGATGAGAAACAAACTACCAAGGAGCTATGGGACACTTTGAAGAGACTGTATGAAAACAAGAATGAGAATCACAAGATGGCTTTGAAATATAATATTCACAGTAGGAAGATGGTGAAAGGTGAGGATGCAGCCTCTTATGTCACTAGGCTCAAACAAGTAAAAGATGAGTTGAGCGTAGTTGGTGAGATCATTCATGATTTCGAGCTAGTGCAGATAGCCTTGAAGGGCCTCATTAAGGATTGGGATGTGTTTGTGAAGTGCATGGTTGGAAGGGATAACCTTACCTCTTGGTAAATATTATGAGATTACTTCACGTAGGAGGATATCCAAGAGGGGTATCAAGAGAAGAAAGAGCATGGCATTGATGATCCAGATGTGGCACTTTCAACAAAGGGTAAGAAGAAGAAAGGTTCAAGAAGTGGAGCCTCTTTAGAAAATAAAGGCATGAATAAAATGAGATGTTTTGCTTGCCATATCTATGGCCTCTATGCAGTCTAGTTTCCTATCAAAAAGAAGGGCAAGAAGAAAGAAGAGACGGAGGGTGTTGCTTCAATTGAAGTGGCAGAGCATGTGAAGATGTTTGAGAAGGAATTTATCACATTTCTTAGTTATTTCATGCAACAGTGTAGCTGAGTGTGTGGACACTGGAGCATGGTACATAGATATTGGGGTAGTGTTCCATATGAAGGGAACACAAGCAATATTCCCGGAGTTGAAAAATATAGACAAAGTTATACTTACAAATGATGGGTATGTCGACACCCATGTCGTAGAAGGAGTTGAAAGTGTTAGATTCCAACTCGATTTTGGAGGTTATCTGGAGATTGACAGGGTGTTGTTTGTGCTAGAGTTGAGAAAGAAATTGATATCAGTGTCAACTCTAGAAGATGATGGATATGTGATGTAATGCCCCGGTTTTGACCCCGTTACATTAAAAGTACATGATGTATATATTGTAATGATCATGGTGAGGAGCTAAAGGCCAAGGCCCCGCCATTGATCGGTAATGCTATGTTTTGGATTTAATTGTCACCGAAGGTCTATCGGGGCATGCGTCATATAATTATGTTGGACATCATGTAAATATGCATCATAATTAATTAATGGACACAACCAGCTACGGTCGCGGAAACCAAATCGAATGGGGCATGAATTCCCAAGGATAAGGATGTGGGGTTGAGGATTTGTCAATCTTTGGCCAACATGAGAAAAACCCATGTGTCTTATTCCGTTGTTTTTACTTCCAACCACTCTCATTGAAGAATTACTGCTGGTGGTTGAAGCAGTTAATGATTTTGGGGGCTGGGGTGGCAGGACTGTCAGTCCTCATCCACACGCACCCTCTACCCACGATTTGGATGTTCATCTCCACACGCAGACATTCATCTTCCTCTCCACGAATTGCTAAGCACCCATAGACTACAAATTCGCGTCCTCCTGGTAGCTATTTACCTTCACGCACTTATCATTTGGCTGCTCATTTCTTTCATGCACAGGAAATTTTCCTGGGTTTTACCCACACGATTTTCTCCTGCAATTAGCGTCCTCTCCATTGCTGTGCATTTTCGTGCAGAGGGAATCCTTCCCGTTTTTGTCTTCACGCACTGGTTTTTGGCCGGATTTACCCACGCAGTATTTCCTTGGGCGGATTTGTGAATAGAGTGGTCGTATCCTTTACTCATAGGAAAATTCGCGGGTTCTGTTCACACATCGGTTGGGAAACTATAAATTCGTCCCTATTGCATTTTGTTTGCTGTTCTGCTTTGGGGCTGTGTAATTCGTTTTCCTCTGTTTAAGCTGTGATAGCTAATTGATTGCATACATGCAATGGTTGGTCTTTGGACTGTGTGAGGAGTAGGGATGTTGGCTCAATCTGCTTGGTAAACCTGGTGTTAGCAACTACACAGACAGAATTAGAGGGCTGGCCTTCTTCTCCATCACCCCTGAATAGCACTGGAAGGGAATGCAGGGCCTGAGGGACTGTGTAGCAGAGAAGGGACTGATTCCTTGTGTTGGGTGTGGATGGGTGTCTTAGAGGTCAGGCTAGTTCGAGTGTAGGTGTTCTTGGCTCTGTAATGAGCCCACCAGCTTAGCAAATTGCCTTCATCAACTCCTTAATGTCCTGATAAACCCAACTCTGTTGGCTTGGCTGTGTGTTTGGACATCCCTGGCTATGTGTAAGCCTGCTAGTTCCCTTATTCCTTGGAGAATCATGCCCAGCTCGGGGGTGGCAGCGTTGCTGAGAGATTAAGGAGCACGCTGGCCTATGGTTGGGTGGAACGTTGCAGCGACGTAGCTGGTTGCGGAGCAAGGCGTTCATAAGATAAGTGACCTTGTGCATTTTACCTCTGCAATTCTTAATTTACTGACAATGAAAATGAAATGAACATGTTGAATGAATGCTTGCTCAAATGTATGATGTTTCCGCTGTGTATGTTAACTGAATGCTTGTAGGAATGCAATTGTTTCCGTTGTGTATGATGATTAAAACGCACTGTGCATGACAAATATTCTTGTGTGCACATTTTAGATAAATGTTCAATTTGTATGGTTAAGCATTCTGTTTTAGGCAATTTTTAAGCATGTGCATGTTCATGGGCTCTTAGCCCGGTCTGTTAAAGCTCTCAGTCGCGTCCTCCTGGCCGGTCGGAGGTATGGGGACGTGACATGTGATCCTTCCCTTGGGAGGACGAGATATTATGTATTCGCTAGAGGAGGGCAAGGGTGCAACAAGAATGCTAGGAATTAGATACAAAAACACTTGCAAAGTATTGGGTCATCCTGTTGATGGTGAGTTTGGTAGGAGGTTAGACTCAGTGGCATAAACAATGGTATCCAATGGAGAGGATTCTTCCAATTCTATGAGTGGACCGACCTAGTATGAGATGATTCTTGAGGACGAGTGAGAGACTAAGCATGAATCTCAATTCATAGTGGTTTGGCACAAATCTCCATCACATGATCCAGGGAAATTGGCTAATAATTCTTTAGTTTCAGAGGGAGAAACTTTAATGATTGGAGAGAGAAAGTCGGGTACGGATCCCAATGGAGGAGATGCCAGTAGTACCTCCCTCTCTAAGAGGGAGCGTTAGTTTTGGTATCTCGAAGATACTCCTGCATCAAGTGCATAGGTTAATGAGTCCAAGAACAAAGGGTTGTCATTAAGACAAGAAGTGACTTTATAAAAAGTTTTTATTAAGTACTTATGATGTGACTTTATATTATTAAATTGAGATGTATATTATTTAAGTGAGTTACACTTTCTAAAGTGACTTTATAATATTATTGAATTGAACTTTTTAGCATTTTAGGTTTAAAGCGACTTTTCGAAAATATGTGATTTTATTTTATACAGTTATTACTTAATGGATTTAAGTAATATTGAAATTAAGTCACGACCTTAGATCTTGTGGGACAAAATTTAATCTCAACCATAGAAAACATAAATACAAGTAGTTACCGAAATGTGAAAGATAAAAAGACATTTATGAGGCCATTTGCACATACATTTTAAAATGTGAGGAGGTGGAGAGGCATTATTTCCAAGAGAATTTGAGTGAGTAAAGAGAGGGGAAAAAAATAGAGAAAGGAGGCACAAGTTCCAAGAGGAGGGCACATTTCCCAAGGGAGGAGCACACATCCCAAGCCTGGAAAAGAGAGGCATGCACTTCTAGAAAAATTGAGCATTAATGATGTATGTATAATAGTAGTATGGCACATTTTTCAAGGGAGAAAAATGTGGCACATATACTCAAGAGTTATGACATCATTTAATAGAGAGGATGTAAAACTGAGAGGGAATGATGAGGGTGTCATACAACAAAATGTACTGTTGTTGTTTGGCATAGTTTTCTAGACACAGTAAGTGCTATCGATTTAGTAAAAAGTTTTTCTTTTTTATTTGTGCACACAAACCAAGGTGGAAATGCAACCTGTGAATTCTATATAGTGAGACCATACAGTTGTACCCGAGCACAGAAATTGAGGCATGTTTCTGTAGCTAACTGGGATGTATTTCTAGGTGGAGAAGGGCACAAGTTTCAAGGTTTTGTACTGCTATTTAAATGTTGATGCTTACTGCTATTATGTTCTCTATGTAAAATATTTACTTTACTTAATAAATAAATCTCTTGGACTAGTTTTACCCCTAGGGGATTTTTCCAAGGTCTTCTTGGACCAAAAATGACCATGCAAAATATGCGATGACTGTATGTTGTTAAGAAGGTGTTTCCACAATAAGATATGCTTATTTAGCAATATATTAGCTTACAATGAATATGAGACTTAATGCATGTGAAATGTGTTAGTGCTTTCTTCATGTAGAAGACTAATATTAATGGTTAACTAGGTGTTTGACTAAATATTCCCATGAGATATGTGTATATAGATTTAGTGCTTTTCAACAAATCCAATCTACAATATGTCTTTTAAATCAACTCCAAATAATTAAATTTAGACTTAGGCTAAAATTCTGAACTTTGGAAAATAATTCCATATTTAGCCAATTGATTAGATCATACTGCAGATATTATTTGGAGGGGTCTAAGTGGCCTCTAAATGCTGAAACATGATGAATTATGCATGAGTAATTTTCACATGTTGCTTTTGTTCCCTTTGACTAGGTCAAACATGGGTTTGACCAAGTCAAAAAGTCAAACATGGTCAAAATTTGAAAAAAATGAAAACTGATGCATGTACCATATACTAAGTCTCTAGAGGATGAAAAACACTTAATCATGACCAATATTGACAAGAAACTAAATATAAGGGCCTATCATGCACAAGTGATCACCATTTGAAACTTAGTACAAAAAACACATATAGGACAAGTGCATAACAAGGTAATGAGCATAAGTAAAAGTATTATATACATGCCCATATCTAATTGAACCATCACAATTCATTGCATAGATCATCCTCCCTTCTTGGGTGAAATGGATGGTCAGGTAGTGTTGGCAGGCAACAACCCTCTCAATTTTCCTACTTTGCTGAATAAAATTGAGCAATTTTCTTCTATAATTTATCAAAAATGATATAAGAGTGCCTTCAAAATCTTTGAGTCTGAAGGTACTCTCAATTAAAAGAAGAATTAATGATTATACTGGAAGTTTAGGATGCATTTTCATAAATTTAATATTTTAGCAGCTGTTAATCTTTTAATTTTATATATAATCAATTTTCATTATAATTTAATATTTGATTATATAATGATTCGAAATATTTAAATTATAGCTTGCTAAATAGTTTTTTTGGATTAAATTAAAGGTAATTGAAAATGCATTTTGAACTTGTTGCAGTTAGGTTTTATTGATTTCACTTAGACCTTTTGACAAAGTATTCATCATTAGTTTGTGTAATTTATATGAATAGGGTTGATGAATTAATTTAAATATCCTATTTTAACCCTAAAGATATATTTTTACATAAAAACTTTATCTTTTAAACACTAAGCCATTTTATGTGTAAATAAACAAATTGTGGGAAGTTGTATATATGTATCTCAAGTAACCAAAGTTTACCTTTATATATCATTTCGAACGTTTATAAAGATCTTTGTGTTATATTCATAATAATCGATTTTTAATCTAATATATATTTTTTGATAAAATTCTCCATCCGATCAAACTTTGCAATAGGTCATATGATGATTTAAATTCAATGAGTTCATCGTATAATTCAAAACTATATAATTTACTCTTTGAATCTATTACATGCATAAAATATGGTTTTGAATATTTAATTGATCATCTAAGGTTGATCTTGGTGCTTGGTTGGATTTACAAAACCCTAGGGGATATCATTGTTTGTAATGAAAGACTTCACATCATCTGGTTTTAATAGTACGATTAACTTCCACGCATGACTCCTTCCTGTTAACGTTTGGTAGTCGTGTGTTTGCTACAGGATATGAATTGTTATTTTGTTAACACCTGTTCAAAGGACTTTAATATGAAATAATTACCTTGGTCATATGTTTTCATATTAACATCATCCTATATGACATTTGTATTACATTCATGAAAAGTTTGATTTCGAATATTTCGTAATGATTTCAAATCTTATTAGTTTGTTTGATGAATACCTGCGTTGGTTTGATGGTGAAGTTCTCACGCATAGAAACCAGTATAGGGTTACTCTTCAGCTCTTCCAGAATCATATGAGGGTTCATATCATGTATGTATATTCACATATCCCTATTCCTTCAGTTTTCACAATGCCTTTTAATCCTCTGTCAAACAAAGAACTGATAGTTGAACAGATGGCTCCCTTAAGTCGTTTTGAGCTTTCTGGTCCCGAAATATTAGAAGCCTACCTTGAAGTTCTTGCCTTGTTTGAGAAAATTGACTGGAAACTCTTCTTTTGGGGTTTCAGTGGACACAATGAGGAAGTTACTAGACAATTTGCGCTTCCTTTTGATGGAAATATTGCTTATATAGGTGATTTACAGTTAGTCATAGATGAAGAATTTATTTCGAAAGCCACAAAGCTTCCTCAGACTAGTGAACACTGGTTTAAGGGGTCACGAATAGACAATAAAAAGTTTAAGTAGTTTCTTCTTCCATTATCAAAGGAGGATGTACACCTTAAATTCAGCTTTCCTGTGAAATATTTGAAGAATCAATGGCGTGCTCCTTTTGAAGTAATTTCCAAGTATATTTCTTGTGATGGTCATTACTCAAATGTCCAATTGTATCATCTGAGAATTTTAATGGCTCTTAAGGGTTTGAAATTGAATTTTCCCTACTTTCTACTTCATAGTTTGCATAAAATGGCTGTTACGATTCAATATACTATTGGTATTCAAGACCGTAGTCTTTTTAATCATGGCCTGATCAAAATGTTAGTTCAGTATCACTTAAATACAATCGAAAAAACCTGGGATGAATTCTTAAAAGAAAATGAGTTTGGGTTTACCCAATTTTGGCCTACCTACTTACCTAAGACTCGTGCAAAATGAAGAAGACCTTGTGAATGTTCGGGTACACAGGGTACTCCCAAAAGACCGAACACCTTCAGCAACTGCTTCACACAAATAGATCACAGATCAACACATCGATGTTTGTCACATGGTTAAAACCCTCGAGAGGGAAACAGTCCACGGCCCCAGCCAAATAGCTACTTGGAGCAATTTATTATGCAAAAGAAAGAAAGTTACATGAGATTCTCATAATCAATCAACTAGCCAAGGACCCTCTATGCTCTTTAAATAGAGATCATATACCAATCGAGTGTTAAGCCATGGATCAATGGTAGGTATGATCTAAGAGAAATTGAACCGTCGAATCACTTTATTTCTAGAACATATCGTGACTGTCGGATTAAAATATTTACAAATGCATACTAAAGAAACACACTTTTACCTAACGGATATATTACACAAGTTGATCTTAACTAACTCCTAAGTGTCTAAATATCCTAACATCCCCCCTTAAGAACAACTTGGGATAGGATTGAAGGATTTACAAAAGTGACACTATTAGGAGAAGGAAGGAGGCATTAGAGCCTACCCCCCCTTAAGGACACATTCTTGAACTCCTAACATAGACCGAAGTTTAGAAAAATTCACTTCTGTAAGAGACTTGGTGAAGATGTCTGCAACTTGAACATCTGTAGGGCAATAGAGTACTTCAATAAGATGATCATGATTAAGATTTCTGATGAAGTGCATGTGTATCTCAATGTGTTTGCTGCGCTGATGTAGAACTGGATCTTTGGCAAGCTTGATGGAACTTTGATTATCGCACCAAAGTGGAGTAGGCTGCTGCTGCTCGAATCCAAAATCTGAAAGGATCTGTTGAAGCCATAAAGCTTCCAGACTGGCATTAACTACGGCTCGATATTCTGCTTTTGCTGAAGAAAGAGCAAGAGCTTGTTGTTTCTTACAAGCCCAAGTGACAGGTCCAGATCCCAGACTGAAAACATAACCTGCGGTAGAATTTCGATCATCAGGATCGCTGGCCCAATCTGAATCAGTGAAACCAACCAACAAAGGTTTCCCCCCTGTACTGTAATGAATCCTAAACTGAATTGTACCTCGAATATATCGAAGTGTTCTTTTTGCTACTTTCTAGTGACTTTCATGAGGATTTTGCATATAAAGGGCAACACGACCAATGACAAAGGAAAGGTCAGAATGGGAATGAGTCAAGTATAAAATACTACCAACAAGATGACGATACAAGGTTGCATCTACTTCAGGGGAAGTACAAGTGGCAGAAATTTTGACTCCAGACTGGAAGGGAGAAGGGGCTGGTTTACAATCTTCCATGTGGAAGTGACAAAAAAGGTCACAAGCATACTTAGTCTAGGAAAGAAAAATTCTTTCTTTGGTTTGCAAGACTTGGAGACCAAGAAAATAATGCAAATGTCCTAAGTCTGACATTTCAAAATTTTGCTTAAGACTGGATTTCACATGGGTTATAAGTTTAGGGTCACTACCAGTAAGGATAAGATCATCAACATAAAGAACAAGTATGATGAGATGGTTTCCTACTTTCTTGGCATAGACATGGGGGTCAGAATGGCATCTAGAAAAACCAGTGTCAAGGAGAAAGCTATCCATTTTGGCATACCAAGCTCTAGGAGCTTGCTTAAGGCCATATAAGGATTTCTTAAGGAGACAAACAAGGCTAGAGTTATTCTGAACATATCCAGGAAGTTGTTCCATGTAAATTTCCTCATGTAAATCACCATGTAAGAAGGCAGACCTGACATCCCTTTGATAGACTTCCTAGTTATGTAAGGCTACAAGGGAAAGAACAAGGCAGATGGAGTTCATTTTTGCTACAGGGGCAAATGTTTCATTGTAGTCAATCCCTTCAACTTCGGAAAATCCTTTGGCAACTAACCTTGCCTTAAGTCTTTCAACACTTCCATCTAATGCATACTTAGTTCTGTAGACCCATTTACATCTAACAAGTTTTATTCCTTTTGGAAGAGGAACAAGATCCCAAGTATCGTTCTCCATTAAGGAACGATATTTTTCATCCATAGCTGCATCCCAATCTGGATTTCCTTAAGCTTCTACAAAAGTTTCTGGATCATGATTCTCGGAAATTTGAGCCAAAAGGGAAGAGGCTTGTTGAAACTAAGAACGTGTTCGACGTTGATCTCTAGGATCACCGGCAAGATCACCAGCTGCTTCACATGTTGAACGGACCCATCAAGGAAGTATTGGTGCTGGTGCAATTGGAGGAACATGAGCAGGTGGAGGTGGATTTTCATCCTCACTATCATCATCAGAAACTGGATTTGGAAACGTGTTAAGGAAGCTGGAAGAAGAAGAAGGAGAAGGCACAATCGTCGAATCAGGCTCGCAGGCCAAAGATGGCACACCTACCATGTTAGGCTCGTAGGCCAAGATATTTTCATCAAATTTAACATATCTTCTAATGATTATATCATGAGAATGTGGTTGAAGAAGTCTATAACCTTTTACATATTCAAAATATCCAACAAATATGCACTTTTCACTTTTAGGCTACAATGCTTTCCATTTTTCATCCGGAATGTGAGCCCATGCTTCACAACCAAACACACGAAAGTGACTTACATCTGGTTTAATTTTACTCCATGTTTCTTCCGGTGTTATACCTTGTAAAACTTTAGTGGGTGTGCAATTAACTATGTAATTTGCACAATTTATGGCATCAGGCCAATATTCAAGACTTAGTCCCTTAGATTGGATCATACAATTATCCATTTCTTTTAAAGTGCGGTTCTTCCATTCAGCTACACCATTTTGTTGTGGTGTATATATAACAGTGTGTTGTTGTTGGATTCCTTGTTTAGTGCAAAAAGTAGTGAACTTGTTGTTAACATATTCTCCTCCATTGTCAAATCTTAACTTAATAATTTGATGACCAGATTGTTTTTCAACAAGGGCCTTGTAGGCCAAGAACATGTTAAATACTTCGCTCTTAAGTTTTATGAAGTAAACCCAAGTGCGTCTAGAGTAGTCATCAATGAAAGTTAAGAAATATTTGAAACCAGAAAAGGAAGCAGATGGAAGAGGGCCACACAAGTCACTATGCACAAACTCCAAGGGAACTGAGGCGTGCCAAGAGGCACGTTTGTCAAAATTGTCCCGATGATGTTTTTCGAGTACACAACCGGAACAAACACCATCCTTGCAAGATACCAGCGGAAGACCAGTCACCATATTGTCTTTACATATTTGTTGCAATGAGCGATAATTCAAGTGACCAAATCGTTCATGCCAAAGTTTTCTCAAGTTATCACTATGAGCAACAAAAACTGAAGGAAAAGGTGATGACCCAAAGTTGTTAAATTTGTACAACCTGGTAATATCATCAACAGTTCCAGTAGCAAGGATATTTTGAGGATTTTTAAAATCCTTGATTACAACTGGGTGAGGTGTAAACGTCACAGTTTTACCTTCACCTGAATGAGTAATTTGATAGACTGCTAACAAATTGCAGGAAATGTTTGGAACACATAGTACATCACTGAAAGGACCATTTTCTACTGGAACTGCTCTAGATCCTACAACACTTAGAGATCTATCATCACCAACAAATATTTGTTTGGTGTTACATTCATGCATAGTAGAAAAGATGGATTTATCCTTAGCCATATGATAAGATGCTCCAGAATCAATGAGCCATTCAATTGAAGTAGAAGAAGAAGATGCAGTATAAGAGTAACCAGAAGCACAAAGTGCATGTCCATGAGAGGTAGATTTTGAAGACGAATCTAGGGTGATGTGGTGCTTCTTCATTGCTGCTTCCAAGGCTGCCATCTTCTTAAAACACTTAAATTCATCATGATTATCTTTCCCACAAAAATTGCAATGACTCTCACTCTTCTTTCCTTTTTGCTTGGATCCTTTGTCATTTTTTAAAGAAGGCGCTGACTGAGAAGGTTTGGGACCCTTGTTGTTTTGCTTATTATTGTGAAAATTTTGTTTCTTGGGAGGCTTGGACTTTTCTTTCTGTTGGGACAATAAGGTTTTCCCAGATGTACCTACATTGTTAATTATTCCAAGATGAATGAGCTTATCTTGCTCTCTAATTAAGGAATCAAAAAAGGATTCAAGGCCAGGCTCTTGATAGCTAGCTACAGTCAAGGATTCTTTCATGGAGTAGAATGTAGATACAAAAACAAAATATGCAGGTCCAAGTTTTGAAAGAATATGATAAATACATTGTTTGTCTTCTTTCTTAATCTTGCATTCTGCACATAATAGTCTAAGAGTTTTATACTTAGATAAATAGTCTTGAATGTATGAAAAATCATTTGGATTCAAGGAAATCAACTCATTCTCAAGTTGATGACCCCAGATTTCATTGTGTTTACAAAACATAGATTCCAAATTTTCCCAAGCGAGATTAGGTTCATCAATTCTAGATATGTGGAATCACAAATTAGTAGAAATTGACATCCCAATCAATCCACGAGCTTCATCACATCTATTTACCCATTTAATTTTCTTATCATCATCAGTGGGTTCTGTTTCTTTCCCTGAGGTTATCCTGAAAAGTCCCCTACTTCGCAGAACATCCTCCATACGAGATTTCTATGGGAAATAGTTAGAACTTGTAAGTATAAATAATGGATGAAAGAACAAAAACTAACTGTTTAGATGCAAAGAGCTTGAAAAAATATGTGGTTTTAAAAAAAACGGCACTTAAAACTGATACTGGATGATGAAGTTAAGCTTGATCAAAGAAAAAGTTGAAGATGTCCCCAATAGTGATGTGGCAGATATTAACTTGACCAACTAAAAAAAAGAAGCCTCATCTTCCCAAGATCAACCTTTGACAATCACTTTTACAATAAAGTTGCTTTGAAGTGAATCTCTTTTGTAGAATAAGTGATGTTCACTTTTACAATAACGTGACTTTTAAATAGTGCAGCAATAAATTAAAAGACTTAAGTGACTCACTTTTATTTTATTTTATTTATGTGAGATGCACTTTTACAATAAGGTAACTTCAAAACAGAAATTACATGCACTAGAAAGTAGCTTAATAAGACTTGAACTCAAGACCTATTAAGTAATAAAGCAACTTTGGACCAAGTGAGCTAAGTTTAAAAGGTACGTAAAATAATGGAAAGAGGAAGGGGGCTTTTTTTTTTTAACTCTTCTCTCTCGTTCTCCATGCTTGCTTTTATTTTTTCTGCAAATCATAAAAAAAATGAAAAACAAAAACAAAAAAAACTTTTCCACACAATGGGGTTAGATCTTGGTTACCTTACCCGGAAAGTCTACGTTTTCAAGTTTTCTCGTTGTTTTTTATTTGCCGTAATCACACAAGGTGCACGACAAAGAGCATACGTAGCCGAGAAGACAAGAAAAAAAAATCTTTCCTTTACTATTTCTGATTCGCCGCGATCATGCAAGGTGCACGGAAAAGAGCATACGCAGTCAGAGAAGGCAACAGTCCGAGATTAAAACAAAAAATATCTAATAATAAACAGATAAAATATGATAGATTTACAAAAAACAAATCCGTCACTGTAACATTATACCTTCAGATTTGCCGAAATGGGTGTTTCTGGAGCAAACGGAAACGGTTTTCGGTGAAATGAAAACCATTTTCCAATGGAAACAACGCTCCGAATGCAATGGAATAGCTCCCATAGGCCAAAAATGCACATAAAATCTAGAACCAGAAACCCTTTCAAATTTTCGGCAACACTGGTTCCAGATCTTGATCAAAACCGAAAGCGGCTCTTCATAAAAGCTCTGATACCATGTTCGGGTACACAGGGTACTCCCAAAAGACTGAACACCTTTAGGAAGCACTTCACACAAATAGATCACATATCAACACACTGATGTTTATCACATGGTTAAAACCCTCGAGAGGGAAACAGTACACGGCCCCAGCCAAATAGCTACTTGGAACAATTTATTATGCAAAAGAAAGAAAGTTACATGAGATTCTCATAATCAATCAACTAGCCAAGGACCCTCTATGCTCTTTAAATAGAGATCATAGACCAATCTGGTGTTAATCCATGGATCAATGGTAGGTATGATCTAAGAGAAGTTGAACCGTCGGATCACTCTATGTCTAAAACATATCGTGACCGTCGGATTAGAATATTAACAAATGCATACTAATGCATACTAAAGAAACACACTTTTACCTAACGGATATATTACACAAGTTGATCTTAACTAACTCCTAAGTGTCTAAATATCCTAACAGTGAAAGAGAAATTAAAGAAGAGACTGATCCTGTAGCTGATCATGAAGGGCTGGATAAGCTTTGTCTGATAGCTGAAAATGAGAAATTTTATACTTCAAACACTCTCGAGCAACCCAAGAGGGAAAATGAAGTGGGAGAGGGAAGTAAAACAGTTTTCCAGACACACTCTACTAAATTAATAGGTGATTTGTATCCTAATATAGTGGAAGAGAAAGGGAAGCATGAGTTAAAAGGAGAAAATCTGGAAGGTGATAATAAACCTCTTGAACCAAGTACAAGAAAATATGAAACAACAAATCGAAGGTTTACTAGAAGTATGATAATTCTTTCGATTCCAAGAACCATGGAACATAGTAGTGAACCTATCTTTGTTGAAGATAACAGTGATAAGGAGGATGAATCTCCTCCTCATGAAACCCCATTCAGTGCTTTTGAACAAGAACAGAGTAGTAATCATGGTAATTTGGTGGTATCTCCTAGGAGAGTTGTGGAAGATGATTCACCATTACCAGCGCAACCTAAACATGAAGCTCGACTTAAGTCACCATTGAATGATGAGGATTCTCTAGCAGAAACTTTAAAAGTTGCGAAACAGTCAATTGAGCTTTCTAAGCAACATAAGGTTGATCGGTTAAAAGAAATTGAAGAAGCTCGTGATATGTTGAAAATAGAGTTACAACAACAGAAAAATGAATTACTTATGTGGGTAGATCGATGGCAACAAATGAAATCCAAGAAGGACAGATACAAATCAGAAAAGAAATTGTTAGTAGCGACCAATGAAAAATTGCTGAAGGATGAAAAAATCCATGAAGAAAAAATCTTGAAACTCAAGGCCAAGCTATCCAAAGCCAAGAAAGCCATCAACCTACAAATCGCAACTTAACAACTTAGTCTATTTTTAGTTATTGTGATTTTGATTTTTGACAGGTAAATGTACAATTTAATGAACATCCTACAAAATCTAAGATTCTGTAGGATCGTTCTACATTCTTATTCAATTATCTTGTTATAATCGTAATTATAATTTTTATTTATATTTTAATTGTTTGTTACAGGTGTGCTCATGATATAAATGCATCAAATGGAATGAAGATGGTTTGTTGATCGATATTCATTTTAAGGCCGCTTCATTGAAGGGAAATGAATTGTGTATTAATAGCTAGCATACAGTTACAATAGCCATGCTTTATCTATTTCACTGGAAGTTCACATTTTCCAGATGTTACAATTAGTTGTTGTTTGCTTTCAACATGAACGAGATACTATTCGAAGAGAGGGGCATCATAATGATCTATTTCCAGGTGCATCGTTGGAGAACATTTTAAAATGATCCGAAAATAGGTTCTAGATGTTTCATAGATCGCAGACTTTAAAATCTATTTTTAGCTATCAGTTTCATAGAGTTAGGGATGTAGTTATCAAAGTTTTATTATAAAAACTATGAAAATTGTTGTAGTAGAGGTCGATGGGAGTACTAGGGAAAATACTTGTGAAACATATAATACATTTCTGGTTTTGATTAGTCTACTGAAGTTTTCTTCGTTGATGATTACCACTGGGACATCAAAGATTGGTATCGAATTTTGTTTTTAGATCTTTGTTATTATTATATATATATATATATATATATATATATATATATATATATTTCAAAAGCAATTTTCTTACTTTAAATCTGTGTGCAATTGAACTTTGTTTTCATTGCATCAATATACTTTCAATTACTCTTATCACTCAATATTCATATTTGTTATTGATACTATCAATGTCATGGTTTTTCAAATGTTGTTGATGATTGTGATCGAATAGTATTATATTTTCATAGCTTATTTGAATTACATCTATGTTTTGATAGTTGTTTTGAATGATAAGTTATTATATATTTTTTATACAGATTTTAATGTTGAATTTTGATTATCTGTTGACAAATACATCTACAGAGTGAACCGAATAATTTCTCATTTTATTCTTTGTATTTTGTAAATTTTATTAAACAGAGTGTTATTGGTGATAACAGTTCTAATAGTTTCTTATCTGGAATTGTATGATTGATTTCACTTTGTTATTTATAATTGTTAATTGATAATTGATATAGTAATCTAAAAGTTTTCTCTCAGCTGAGATAGGATAGCTAGTTAATTTTAATTCATATTTTAGCTTAGTTTATTTTAATAGCTGTTAAATAGAATTAGATTAGTTTGTTAAATTTTAAAATAGTCTTTTAGTTAAAATATTTAAAACAAAACCCCAAAACAGGAGACTTTCCTTAAGAAATCACTTTAGGATAACTTAGACTTAGAAAACTAACTCTAGGGTTTATTTGAAGCATTAATAAAATTTAGGATAAATTTTATTGAATTTTTATGTTCTCCTTAAGAGGATAAATTCATTTGGTAGCAGGACCATTACCTATGATATTTTTCCATTCCAAACACACCGGGAGCTTCTCTAAGCGACTTGTGTGGGCTTAATCTCCTTAAGTTCGCCAAGTCAGAAAATCCGGCCAACAGGTAGTCAATTGGATAGCCAAGTGGATAATTGATCAATGTAAGACTTGAGTTACTCTTGGAGAAAATGGGATATCACAGGCTTCTGTGACATTATTAGTTTGACAAACACTAGGGAGCAAGGTGTATCACAGATGAATGATATCCTTAGAAGGTACCCTCTTGACTTTAGCAAGCCCCCCTTTATTTCACTTTCACACTTTTTTTCACTTTTCTCTCTAATTCTTTTTCTATTTTTATGTTTTCTTTCTTTGGACCACTTTCTTTATTTTAGATCCTTTACTTGATTGATGATTCAAAGGTACTCACCTCGGATTGCCTTTTGAGAACTAGTAATGATGTGGCCTTAGATACGCTTCCATCCACCGTCCATAGGTGCAACAAAGTTGCCACTTTAATTCATTTTTAGATCAAGTAGGATTATTAAACCTCTTAATTCAAGGAGTACCTTCCCTCCCATCCACTAACCAATTTCAAGGATGGGAACACTTCTTTCAAGACTCAAGGGTACACTTCTAGTGACTAAACCATATAGGCTCAAAACCAAACATCAGTAGCTATCCAACAAGAAAGGATAAGGATTCGAATAGTTTCATCACACATATCAAAGTTGAGACACCAAGGGAGATATGGATTCCATCCTAACCAAGAGGTTCATAGAGGGGAAGGTCCTTCATCCACTTAGTTGTATCTAGACCAACAAGATTTTGTAACAAGGTGGATGAGTGGAAGGTGGATAAGGTCAATTATGGAACCAAGCAAGAGTTAGTGATCAATACAATTCATTGGATACCATGAAAAATAAATATATGTATACATAGCCAAAACTAACACTCCCTACCTTGTTTACACAATCTATCATACTCACAACATATAATGGATGATCGCAAGAGTATAATAAGTTCCACTATTAGTCAAGCTATCAATAAAAGTCATAATAATCCAAATAAAAACCTATAGGATTATACTTGAACCACCACTATATATTTAGGTTGAAAATCATAGGAACACATGCAAATATTTGAAGAATTGAATCCAAAGTAAATTTCCAATAGTGTAGTAGTCCATTATGCAAAGGTTCCAAAATGTATAGCAAGGGATAGTAGAAGAGGTTGAGCAAATGACTTGGTTCCTACTCTAAGGATATGTCCACAACTTGGATGATTCCATAGATAATATGGTTGTCTTCTTTATTATGCAACAAGTCTTTCTCAATTTGGATCTTTCATGCCCCAGATATGACCGTTTTTTCCAGAACACCTAACTTAGACTAGTTTTGGACTAGTCAAAACCACTAGATTCCATAACAAATATCTATGAACTTGGATATGAAAATTGTACCACAGATAATTTGTCCTTTTTGGTATATGGTTTTTGAGTCTCATTGTCTAAAACCTTGTTAAAAAGACATTATAGAGAAAGTACCAAGATGAATCGGTTTGGAAGCATCCAAGCTATGATACCAAATGTTAAGCCCTAAATGTTGGCACATTACCCCCTATATTGTGGCTCATTACATATTATTTATGTCATATTGGATATATCAGTGGTAATTTTCATTAGTATTATTATATTATCTATGTCAGTTTGGGTCCATTACTTGTAATTGTACTTTTTTGTCTCCTATATATAGTAAGGAGGCCTTTTCATTTAGATCATCTCAACTTGTCTTGTCTTGTGTACTTAGTACATTGTATAAATATGTTTCCCCATTGAAGAGGATTTCTATCCATCTATTTTCTTCATTATTAAGGCATGGATTACTCTTTTTGGTCCATTTATGCTCTTTTCATGCTCTTTCTGGTACTTGGTTGCATAACATTTGGTATTAGAGATTGGACTCCTCCAAAATGAGTAATCTTGGAATTTTTTACTTATATATTTATCTATAGGGGTACTGACAACAAAACTAGAAACCCATCTCTAAAATAGGCCTAAACATATGTGGTAAAAATTACAAATCCTGAATCATTACAGGTTTGCAGTTATTCCCTCAGTAATTTAGGGTTTATGATTATCCCAAAAGCCATTCTCAAACATGTGTTCTAGGGAAATGTGTTATATTTGGAGCATGCGAGATTCAAATTGAGTGAGACAAGTTGAATCGAGAATAATATATACTATAGTGTCTATTGAATCATTTTTAGAATCATATTAAAAAAAATTGGACACGTGTTAGGACATACGCTTTTTCTCTCTTGGAAGAGTAAAAAATAACAAGTGTCGAAAAAATTCTCACAACTTTTTTTGGCACATCCAAATTCAATGAAACGTGTGGAATTGAAAAGAGGACTTATGATGCTACAAAAGGAAAATATTTCAAACTTATAGGGGCCGAAATTTTAGGTTTAACTCAGTTGTAACTTCGGTTAGCAAATCAATCTTCAAATCAGGTACACCATTTTAATTTTAATAATTTAAAGGGTCTTTGAAAAATATTGATTTACTTAATTTAGAGGAAAATAGGATGGAACATATGGAGAAGATGATGGGACATGATAATAATATGGAGGAAAATATGAAAAATATTTCTAATCTCATACAAAATTCAAGGGAAAATATCCCTATAATTGATGATGTAGTACACAACACTCAAGAAGATAAAATTGGTGTCCATGTTGAGAAACTTTCCATGAATAATAATATTTCAAGAGGAATTGATTATAGTAATGGAAGTAACCACATATGGTACCAAAGGGATATCCAACTCCCCGAGATTTACATGAGGAATTTTGATGGCAAGGACCCCATAACATGGATATTCCAAATGGAGTAATTCTTTGGCATACACCAGGTGCCAAATGTCCAAAAGGTACCTATTGCATATTTATATTTAGAACCTGAGAAATGTTTGTGGTACGGATGACTTTGTGAACACAAAAAGAACTCCATTATCTCTTGGTCCATTTTTACAGAAGAATTAATGTCATATCATGATGATGTTAAGATCAATTCCTTATTTACCCAATTGATAAATCTAAGCTAAAAGGGCCTAGTCAGTGATCATATTCAAGAATTTCAAAATTTGAGTCTTAGGGTGGAGGGAATACCAGATGAAAAATTGTTGGATCTCTTTATTGGAACCTTGAAGGATAAAATCCAACATGAGGTATTCCTATTCGAACAAAATTTTTAGAGAAGGATTTCATGTTGGAAAGGAAGGTTGAAAGTAAAATTATGGTGATAGATACTAGAAGACCCACCTATGATACATATAAAGAGAATAATGTCCCTTCTTATAACCCACCTCAAAGTTTAACACCTCAACAAATGGATGAAAGAAGAGCTAAAGGTCTATGCTTTAATTATGACTTCAAGTATAGTAAGAGACATAAGTGTGGTGAGAATAAATTATTCTACATAGATTGTGAAAAGGAAGAAGCAAAATAACAAGAACCATCTCAAGCTGAAGAAGTAGAAGATATTAATCCTGAAAATATTACTCGCACCATATCTTATCATGCATTGAAGGGAATTAGAACTCCTCAAATTCTCAATATTGAAGGATATATAAAAAAAGAAAAAGTTAACCGTGTTGATTGATTCTGGTAGTACTCATAATTTAATTCATTGTAAATTAGACAAAGTTCTCAATTTCTTTGTATATATAGCACCAGAGTTTCAAGTAATGATTGCAGATAGGGGAACTATCAATTGCTTAGGGAAATGCCATAATATCAATATTAATATGGGGGAGTATGTATTGAATAGTCCTCTGATTTTTGTTGCAATGGGTGGTGATGATGTTGTATTAAGTGTCGAATGGTTACAATCACTAGGAATAATGGATTTTAATTTTCATGAAGTTTTCATGAAATTTTCATGGCAAGGAAAATAATTTGAATTAATGGGTATCACAAGGATCCAAGAATGGTAATAATATCTAATAGTATGATAAAATTGTTGAAAAAGGGACATTAAGGTGTAATTACATAATTATGCTCATTAGATTTTCAAACATCTAAGCTCCCTATTCTCTTGGATCTACAAAGGGTCATTGACACACAATCCAAATTATTTGAAGATATTCCAAAATGTCTTCCACCTACTCAATATTTTGATCATGTTATTCACTTAATTCCAAGAATTTTTCCTCCTATCATTAGACCTTACATATACCCCTATGGATAGAAAATTGAAATTGAGCATATGTTTGAAGAAATGTTAGAGGCTATCATAATTAGGCCTACCCAAAGTTATTACTCTACACCAGTGGTAATGGTACACAAGAAGGAGGGATCGTGGCATATGTGTCCAGATTATAGAGAGCTCAACAAGATCACCATTAAAGATAAGTTTCCCATTCCTATCATTGATGAATTGTTAGATGAACTACATGGAGGAGTTTACTTGATGAAGTTGGATCTCAGCTCAGGGTATCATCATATTAGAATGAAGGAAGAAGAAATCCAAAAAACAACATTCAAAACTCATTAAGGTCATTCTTTTTGGACTTACGAATGCACCTTCCACATTTCAAGGTTTGATCAATCCATTCCTGAGAAAATTTGTGTTGGTATTTTTTCATGATATACTAATATATCAAAATTATTTGGAAGAACATGTTCAACATGTTGACAGGGTGCTAAAACTACTCAAGAAGAAACAACTATATGCAAACATTCCAGATGTTTCTTTGGGGTAAAGAACACAGAGTATTTGGGTCATATTGTATTTGATGAAGGTGTCAAGGTAGACCCTAACAAAATTAAATCCATGATGGACTAGATGATTCCCAAAACCTTGAAGAATCTTAGAGGATTCTTCAATTTGACATTGCATTATCGCAAGTTTGTTCATAAATATGGAAGAATAAAAACACCTCTAACAACATTATTGAAGAAGGAATCATTTTCATGGATTCTAGAGGCAACTCAAGCATTTGAACAACTTAAAGAGGCAATGTGTAAATCTCACGTTTTTTACTACACCAAACTTCACAAAAACCTTAATTGTGTAATGTGATGTATTAGGAAATGGAATAAGTGTTGTTATAATGTAATAAGGACACCCCCTTGCTTTTGAAAGTCAACCAATCAAGGGAAATAAATTACAGAAACTCATTTATGGGAAGGAAATAATGGAAATACTACATGCACTTAAGAAATGGTTTCCTTACCTAATAGGTAGGCACTTTAATGTCAAAACAGATAATGATAGTGTTAAATACTTCTTCAAACATAAACTATATTTAGAAGAGAAACAAAAATGGGTAACCAAGATGTTGGGATATGACTTTAAAATCATCTATAAAAAAGGGAACAGAAGGTGGTGGTAGATGACTTCTCTAGAAAAGATAAGGATGTTGAGGTATTACTTTGTGCGATTTCAATTGTACAACATGATTTAGTAGTAGTGTCAAGGGAAGAATGGAAGAATTACCTATATATCTATACACTCATTCAAAAGATACAAAAGGATCCCAGTGTATTAGATACTTTTGTGTGGAAAAATGATTCACTATGGTGTAAGGATCGATTATATATATATATATAAGAACTCCCAAATCAAACAAAAGATACCTTTGGAATTATACACCTCTCCTATAGGTGGGCACTCAGAATTCCTAAAAACGTACCACGTGGTCAAGAAGGAATTATTTTTGGAAGGTATTAAATATGATGTCCAAAGGTTTGTGGCAGAATGCTTGGTTTTTCAACAAAATAAGGTTGAAACAGTTAAGACTCCGGGTCTTTTACAACCATAGAAATACCTTGTCAGTGCTAGGAGGATTTCTCAATGGATTTTATCATAGGTCTACCCAAGTCAGAAGAGAATAATGTTAGTATAGTGGTTGTTGATAGAATCACAAAGTATGCAAATTTTTGTGCACTCTCTCACCCTTTAAATGCAAGTATAGTTGTTGCAGACTTCATGGAAACAATTCAAAATTTACATGGAAACTTGAACATTATTGTAAGTAATAAAGATCCAATTTTCACTGGAAAATTTTGGACTGAATTATTTTCTTGTTTTGGTATGCAGTTGGCTCATAGTTCTTCTTATCATCCTTAATCTGATGGAAAAAATGAAATAGTGAATAAATGTTTGGAAGGATATCTTGGATGCTTTGCATTTGACAAATAAGCATAGTGGGTGAAATGGTTATCTTTGGTAGAATGACAGTACAATAATTCCTTCCATACATCATAAAAATGTCTCCATATATTGCACTTTATGGGTACCATCCTCCATTTGTCACATCTCCCTTAAAAGAAAAATCTAAAGTTCAAGTTGTGGAAGATCACCTAGACCAGCAATAATAAGTTCTCCAATTATTGAAGGACAAGTTGGCTATGGAAAAAATATGATGAAACAACACGCAGATCAAATTTGCGGTGAAAGGAGTTTTGAACAAGGGGATTGGGTATTTATGAGGTTGCAACCTTACAAACAGATGGCCCTCGAGAAAAAAAATAAAGACAATAAATTAGCACCCAAGTACTATGGTCCTTATAAAGTGTTGCAGAAGATTGATAGTATGGATTACAAATTGGGGATCCCTTCATCTTCAAGGGTACACCCATTCTTCGATGTGTCATTCTTAAAGAAGGCAATAGGATACAATATCCCAATTCAAATTATCTTACCAAATATTTATGTAGAAGAAAAATTCATATTGGAACCTCAACAAATCACTAAAAAAAGTACCAAAAAACTACACAATTGAGCTATTATCGAGTACCTCATCAAAGGGAAGAAATTACCAGTTTAAGATTCGACATGGGAAGATGAGTCCTTCATACATAAGCATCCATAATTAATAAAGTGTTGAGGACAACACTTGTCTGAAGGGGAGGGGCATGTTAAGACATAAATGTTGGAACATTACCCCCTATATTTTGGATCATTACATATTATTTATGTCGGCTTGGGTATATTAGTGGTAGTTGTCATTAGTATTATTATATTATTTATGTCGGCTTGGGCCCATTAGTTGTAATTGTACCTCTTTTTCTCTTATATATAATAAATATACCTTTTCATTTAGATAATCTCAACTTGTCTTGTCTGGTGTACTTAATATTGTATAAGGAGTTTTTCCCCTTGAAGATGATTTCTATTCATTTAGTTTCTTCATTATTAAGGCATGGATTTCTCTTTCTGGTCTATTTATGCTCTTTTCATGCTATTCTAGGACTTGGTTGCATAACATAGATCAACATGATTTTGTCACAAGGTGGATGAGTGGAAGGTGGATAAGTTCAAGTATGGAACTAAGGAAGAGTTTGTGATCAATACAATGCATTGAAGACCATGCCAAAGAAAGATATGTATAAAACCAAAACAAATAATCGCTATCATGTTTACACAAGCTATCATACTCACAACATATAGTGGATGAGCACAAGTGTAGAATAAGTCCCACTACTAGTCAACTTATTAATAAAAGTCATAATAATCCAAATAAAAACTTATATGCTTATACTTGACGCACCTCTGAAGCTTTATGATGAAAATCATAGGAACATATATGAAGGTTTGAATTATTGGATTCAAACTAAATTTCTAATTGTGCAACATTCCACTATACAAAGGTTCCAAAATGTATAACAGGGGATAACATAAGAGGATGAGCAAATGACTTGGGTCCCTGCTCCAAGGCTATGTCCACAAGATCTGATCCACCTGTGATCTCATAAGAATCTCAATCCATCAATCATACATGATATGTATTTGATGCTCACTATAAAGGAGCTGAAACAAAATGAGGGGAAACACCCCTATACAAATTGTGTGATAACATATAGATCCATGGGGGACACATGCTTTAAGGGAGATAGTGATTGAGAACCTCAACATATTTGGTATACCACTACAACCCTAAATGAACATAGCACCTAAAAATTTCAAATGATACAACCCTCTCACAAACCAGTCGCTAGTACTTGATATATACAAAGATAAATTATGCAATAATTGAAACAAAGAATTGGAATTGAAATGCTCAAAATTTTCTAACTATTAACTGGAAAATGGGAACTAACTATTGAAAGAACAAACACAACCATCAATCAGATGAGCAAAACAAGAGGCAAGAAATTAAAATCTAAACTAGGAAAAAAAATCTCAAAATTGTTTCCTACACTAACGAGCGGAGGAAAAATGGGACTATATCTGGTTCGAGATATACTACTTCAAAAATATATCATGAACAAGAGTTCTGAAAAGATATCCATTCTTGGAGGATAAATGATACATATGTTTGTTGAATCGTTCCACTGTGAATGGACAAACCCATAATTTCTCATGTGGTTTCAACATAAAGCGGTAAATAGGGTTCCACATGACAACTCATCCTTGAAAAGTAAATCTCCAGTGATTTATTGTCATAGGGATACAATCAATATCACAACACTTGACCAAATTGACATCAAAATTTCCTCGTGCCACAGGATGACTAGGTATATTTAGGCCATATCCCTCTTCTATGGACTCTAGATCAAACCTGGGTGGCCCACCATGTAATCAGATAACAAATTGTTCGACCAAAATGTACTTGACCTTCTCTCTCTCTTTCCATGGCCACATAACTTCACCTCTTAACACCAGTTGTTCATTAAATTGCATTAAGGAGACCTCTCCTTGAATTTCATTTACAATCCCAAAACTCTTCGGCATATTGTCTCATGATTGAGGCTGGGGTGAAGGTGGATGTGAATTCTCATTTTGTATACTACACCCTTCACTGGTAGGAACATGCAAATTTTTGGGTAACAATAAGTGCATTAGGGTCCCATGGACGTGAGAAGCTCTTTGACCAGTGTTTTCCTCTGTACTACTCACAAACACATAAATTGGTGGTTCGTATAGTCCAAGGATACACTCTAGGGGAAATAATGGATCATGGTCGTCTTCCCTTTCTTAAAAAATGGTTAAATAATTTAAGACATATTCCTCCCAAAATGCATCATAAGATAAATCATCACTGATCAAGCGCCCTAGGTTTCCATACTTCTGACTTCATGAGTCTCACTCAATATGTCTAATCTACTTTGGTGCATGTCTTCTTCTACAATTGTAGAGACCATAACATCAACGATAAACTCAATCAAGGTTCTAAACCTTCTCCCTACTCTGCCTAGATGGGATTCTTTGGAGAGAGGAAAACTATCTAGACTCAATGCCTCTTGCTCAGTCTTATTATTTTCCTAAGCGGGAGGGGAAGGAAGATTGTCATTAGGCTTATCATCAGAATTAGTGGCAATATTTATATGGAATTCTTCACTAGGAGGAACATGAGAAAACATATAACTTGCACCATATGCTATATTTGGATGGACTTATCCTTGAGCCTCATAACACCAAATCATGATTAGTCCAAAGAGATGCAAGCGAATAACTAGGAATATCTCCATAGTTACATGGGTTGGAACTATCATTCAAATCATTAGTGGGTTCACTATCCCAAAATTTTTGGGTTTCGTGATAAGTGGGTACATCACTCTTTGTTCTTGAACTTTGCATAAGATTATTAGAATGTTCTAGGTTGTGAGGGACGATGTGTGGATCACCTAGAGGTAACATGGTTCTCTTAAAAAATAACCTCATGGGTGGAATCAGTGACTTTTCCATCAAATTCATACAAAATTAAGTATAAATATGAGTTAGGGTCCAAATATCCCAAGGAATTAGATTCACTACTAGACACAACCTCCTCAAACAAGAAAAAACTTGCAAACTAGTGAGAGGGATACACATCATCCGATAGGTGACGAAAGTTGGATAAAAAAAACTACTATAAGTAGGATCATTGTTGGTGGTTCCACCATCATGAATACCAATGACATTTGGTATAATATCACCACAATGCCCTTCGCCCTGGTCATGAGATATATCATCATCAAGTGCATCCATGACCATAAACATCCTATCAGGGAGAGATTCATCACATCCAAAGTTTTTTTCAATATCATTCTTGATATCCTCTAGATGGCCCTCATAGATAGGTTATCTATTAATTCTCACCATTTGGCCATCTAGATTTAGAATAGATGCGTAAGATAAATCCCTCTAAATATGTACTACAAGGCCAGTTAAAAATTTTCGACATAAGAGAATCCCATATATTGGAGGGAGGTCAATAACCACCAAATCCATTGGCGTGGAAATATCAAGGCATGAGAAAATATCATCTCATAGGTTCTTGATCATCCCATATGCTTGAAACTGCTTAGAATTTATGCCACGAACATTGCCATATGACATTTTAATATTTAGTCACATAGATTGCATGACTCTGAGTGGCATAATATTCATTGAAGCACCGGAGTCAAGCATACAATTATGCACGAGCATTCCTTGTATTTCAAGAGTAATTTAATAGTTGATGCCCCTCATTATTTCATTCATAGATATTGTTTTAGAGAATGATAGGGGGATCGTTTGTAGTATCATATATGTTATTGGTAATTTTTGCAACGTTATGAGATACTATAGGTGTAACACTCTTGGGATTGGGATAGGAGACACTTTCAAGATACTAGAGGGAAATTTCCTTTACAGATGCTACTTTTATCAACTTGTCCAATGGAACAATATGCACGATTTTCCTTAATACTCCTTCCAAATCAATTTTTACTTCGATATATTTGGGACTCTTGGCTTGTTAATACTTTTCAACCAATGTTTTTTCTTTGGTAAGAGTGGATCCCCAAGATTTGTTGTGTGCAGGAATATCGCTAGGTCCTTATTCTTTATTTTCTAAGGCTCCATCTTTGATCCTTCAACACTCCTCTTTTGCAAGCATTATTTGTCTTCATTGGGCATAAGAAACAATCGACCATAATAACTACTCTAGCTGCAATCATTAATAAAGTGATCATTTTATAAATGGTCTGCACCATTAGGGTCCTCTTGATAGGGGAAATCACCATCATCATGGTTCTCATTACATGTGGTACACCAATCCACCATATCGGTACCATGGGGACAATTAGAATACAAATGGCCATTTACTTCATCATTGGATGGTCTCTTCAGTTGGTTCCAACATGGATTCTGGTCATAAGGCATTCAAAATCTATCAGGACAATCAACTATTTTGGATACCTTATGAGTAAGAATCATAAGGTTCCTCATCATGTCATCAATTGAATCAGGAGTTGGGATGTTTTGATCTAGAGTATGTTATTTTCCTTGAGTATTTATTTTCCTAATCTCTACTTTTTATGTGGAGCCCCTAGATGATTGAAACATGTATACCTTACCCATTGAGGCTACATTCTTTTCTTTGATTCTAGCATTACTCTGAGCATCCTTCAAGAAGGTCAGATTCTTTTATCTGAGAAGGAAATCTAAGATCCCTTCAAATGCATTCAAATAATGACAAAGGATAACTTGGTCCTTGGGTTTAATATCTTCAGTGATTCCAGAAAGGACCTTATCAAATCTGATGTTAAATTCATGGACCATTTCATTTTCCTTTTTCTTGATTGTGAATATTTGGTTAAGAAGAAATCTACTATCATACTTGGTTCCCCATTCACCAATCAAGCATCACACGAATGCATCATAACCATTTACATAATTAGGTTCTAAATAAGTAAACCATATATGAACATCCCCCCCAAGTGATTGTGACAAGATTTTGATGCAAACATCCTCGGGTGCCACCCCTATCTTAGTTATAAAAAAATTCAAAATACATCTACATGCCCTTCAATGGAAATAGAATTAATACAATTGAAACGTGTTATCCTTTCATGATATTGATTTGGCATGGGATTACGAGCATCGATAACAAGTGGAAAAACAAGAGGAGAAGGATGACGGTTTCCAATTTTTCTCGGAATCTAGGAAGGAGGACTCGAATTTCTGCCTAGATAAATGCTAGCCATAGACATAAATTGAGGGACAACGAGGGGAGATGGGGATAAAGTGTGACAAGGACTAAATGCAGAACTCAGAGACCCCTGTGAATTATATATTTTAATAAGAAAATTATCAAATTGGGCCCTCGGGGATTTTTTGTGAGATATGCAAGTTCTGGAATATACAATAGTGTCCCTCGAATTCCTTAGGCTATACGGATGAGGGATTCACTCCTCAGTGGAGTCGCGGTGTGGATTCACCGAGTGAACGAAATATAATTGTCACCAATTAAATGTTGTTAAGAGTAGGGGACATAAAGATGATATACCAAAAGATTGCAAGGATATCAATCAAGCTACAAAATATGCCACTCAAAAAAAAAGTACATAATGCATTAGAGGAAATTTCAACTCCAAATGGGCCTCCTAAGGAAAATTAATAAAATAATAGTTAAAATAATAAAATAATATTTATTAACTTTGGAGGAAGAAAAGAAAAAAACTACTTTTTTGTTTGTATTTTCGACATATCTCCCTGTTTTTTACTCAAATTTCGATTGGGAGAGCTCATTGGATGCAGAATTAAATTCCTCATCCAACGAGTACCCACTCGACATACTTTTCACAGGGCCTCGCTACCCCAAAAACAAGAAATACCTAATTTCATGTTTTTGGGGTAACGAGGCCCGTCAAAAGAATGTCGAGTGGGTACTTGTTGGATGCAGAATTTAATTCCGCATCCAACGAGCTCTCCCGATCGAAATTTGAGTAAAAGCACAGGGAAATATGTCGAAAATACGAACAAAAAAGTAGTGTTTTTTAATGATACCTATCCCCAAATTTTAATTAAAAAATTGTTTAAGAGGTGCTCCCTTTTTTAATTTTAAATCATTTTGATTGGATAATACATGATGACATGGAATTTGTATTATTTTTGGAAGGCCCATTTTAAATTGAAACTTCCTCTAATGAAAAATGATTAGACCAAGTAGCAGGAATATATTTTCTATTATTAACCAGGGAAGTCTCTTCCTCCCCAGCAACAACGCCAAAAATGTTGTCACACAATGTGGCAATCTTTGTTTCAGAAAATATTGATGATATCTAAACTGGTGAAACCTTAGAACTTTGCTCCAAAATGTCACGCTGGGAAATGTACTCTCTCTTTAGGCTTCCTAGACATACTAAGGGCAGACCTAGACTAGTCATGCAAGGTGTCCCCGGTCCTTCTTTCCTAAGTACTATCTGATGGAATCAAATTTCCTAAAGTAATCACATAACTGCTTTTGAGATGGGAAACAAGGCACCTTGAGAGATTAGCAAGAAAAAACTTGGGACCCTAGAAGGATTTTCTCTCAAGGGAAAATATCAATAAGAACATAGATAAATCATCCTTAAAGTCAGAACAATCAACGTACATATAAGGATATGAATGCACAAGCTACTTAGAATGAATACATACTTTCTTGGTACACAATTGATGGTTAAATTAGGTTTATAGTTGGTTGTCCTAAATCTTAATCATTGTAAACAAACATACCAACATATAAATGAAGTATAGCTAGGTGTTAAACAATACCAAGATCATAAAGTGCTAGCGGTAAATAGATCAACTCTCACTCTAGATTAAAGTTGTGAAATATGGACATACTACTTGCATAGAGTGTATTTTTGCAAAAAGTGAGAATTGGGTTTGGCTTTAAAAATTTCCAAACAACAAAATTAAATCTATGTAGTAAATAAATCATATTTGGAAAGTAGGGAACATCGAGGAGAACAAGCATGCAAGAGTGAAGAAACAACGCCCAAATGGGTGAAAATCAATTTTAGGGACCAGTTTATGTCTTGGTGGCACTCTGGAGTCATAAAACACAGATTCTGAACAAGGGAAATCCCACCAAAACACCATGTAAGCTACAACCATGAAAGTATTACTTAATCACCCCACCATGCCATCACAAATAGAGCAAAGTAATGGAATTTTATTGACCAATGGGATTTCAGATTTTGTCCACCACACATTTGAGTAATCACCCGATTCCAAATGATTCATGGTGTCTTCTCTCCTCCGTAATATGTTTTGAATAGATCTTAGACCAAGGAAAAATCCCCTTCGTTGCTTGGGCACACTTGGACAATTTTTCTCCTCAACTTGTAAAACAAAGACCAAGATAGCAAGGGAAAACGTAGAACCAAATCAAACTCGATATAACAAAATGAAAAGACATGCAAATCAACTATAGGAAAAGCAATAAATTGAAATCTTGAGGGAAAATCGATTTCATAGGAGGAAAAACCCCTTCACTGAGATAACCAGGGCGGTTTGGCTGAACTTTGATATCCTTTCCTACATGCAAACACAAATAAATATACAAAAAGAAAGATTGGAACTAATATCTATCACCTAGAAAAGGTTAACAAGACAAAATATCCATCAACGTCACCCAAAAACAAAGATATTTGAACACACAAAATTATGTTTTATATTTCTACTGAAATGAACCAAAGATCATTACAAATGGTGTCACACTCTTTTTTATAGAGTGAGAGTGAGAAAAAATACCTATCGAAAATTATGAATTGATGATATTAGAAGATGAGTATAGTAAATCAATAGATGAGATAATTTCTCATTTACAAAATTCACAAAGTGCTGAAAATGACTATCATGATGAGGTGGGGGATTGCCTCTATGATCCCATGTACAATGCAAAAGTTTCATAAGTGATAACTTGTTTACATTATTAGGTCCACTTGGAGATCCACTTGGTGGTCCCTTTCACCTTTTACATCAACTCACATGCTCAAGTAAAATATCAAATTATCAAGTGCACCCCAAGGGAGAGAGTGCACCCCACCTTGGCATGGAATGCTAGGAACCAAGTGAGAATGTAATGTTGTGCCAAAGGAAATTATGGAAGTACATTTAGAAACATAATTGAAGGTTACCCAAGTTACCACTTTTCCTTTCTACAATCTCGTTGCTACATAATAGACCTTAGTCATTTTGTAAATTGGACCTTAGGATAAAATTTCATAATGATTTATTAAATAAATCATTGTCTTCCTTTTTCCAAATGAAGATCTAAATCCATGGATGAATTATTGACCCCAAAAACCGTAGTGTGGGTCAAATTCATGACAAAATCCAATTTACAGCATGTTTTTTATGAGAACTTGGCAGTGTTCTTGATTTTTTTATACGCGTCAAACTTACTACCAAAAAACAACCCCAAATAAGAAAGTGGTGATACCAGTAGAAACACTTTTTTTTCAGGGATAAAATTACAAAATTTTTGTAACCTTGAGTAGTGAAACACAGTGATTCTATAAAAAAAAAAACTGTAAAATTGACCCCGAATCGAAAATGGTAGAACACACTTTTCTTTCTGGGGCTAAAATTACAACTTGTTTAACGTCGTCGCCTTATCATCCAACAAATTTGAAACGTAAATGCTAAAATAAACCAACAACTCGAAAAGATGTGCTACCAATGGCACCCCTTTCCTTTTTCATGTTACATTTCCAGGCATTTTCGAACCATGACCTGAGAATATTTATTTTTTTTGAAAAAAATCTTTGAAAAAAAACACATAAAAAACAAAAATCAATTTTTAATAAAAAAAGAAAAACCAGTTACAAAACCCAAAACCATTAAAAAAAAATCATATTTTCAAACATGTTTTATTTTTATTTTTAAAACAAAGAAAACACATAAAACAATGATGGAGTGGTGGAGGGAAAAAGGTTGAAGCACAATTATGAAAATCTCCCCACCACCCTCTCACCCCTCCCCACACGACCCTGTGCATCCAAACCCGTCCCAACCCTCTCGCTCCTTCCCCATCTAACTCCCCTCCCTTCCCACTACCCACACGTCGCACCCCTCCCATCTGCCCCACTACCCACCACCCTTTCCCTTTTTGTGCCTCGTTTTAATGTTTTCTTTTGTTTTTCATTTTTTAAATATCTTTTTGTTTATATTTTTGAGTGTTTTTTTATTTTTTTATTTTTTTATTACTTTTTATTTATTATTTCTCCTCATTTTGGTTTTTTAATTTTATTATTATTATTATTTCTTCCCTTAGGTAAGTTTTTATTTTTATTTTTTATTTTGGTTTTTAAACCTATGTAAATGTGTTTCATTGTTTTTTTTGTCTTTTGTGTTTTTTTTTCAAAATGTGTTCAAAACATGTTTTTTTTTTCATTTTTGGTTTTTAAAGGTTTTTTGGGTTAAAATTTAATTAATATTCGTTTAGTTTTTTTTTAAATTGTTTTGTATTTTTTCTTTTTTTGAGATTTTTATTTTTTATTTTTTAATTTAAATATTTTCAAAGCATGATTAAAAATGTCTTCAAATGTAACCTGAAAAATAAAATATGTGTTATTGTTAGCACTTATTTTTGAGTCAAGGTTGATTTTGACATTTGCATTGCAGATGTGTCGACTGTTAAGGAGACAGTGTCAAGCAAGTTGTAATTTTATCCCCGGAAAGAAAAATGCATGAAAAATGTGTGCTAGCATTTTTTATTCGCGGATCTATTTTATGGTTTTGATTAGATTAAAACCACTCGAGATTACAAAAAATTTGTAATTTTAGCTACAAAAAAATGGTGTTATCGGTAGCACCACTTTTCTATTCAGGGTTGTTTTTTGGTGGTTTTGATGAAAAAATATGGATTTTTATGGCTAGAGTTCTTGTTTTGACTATACAGTTCTCTTCAAGTTGTATAACTTGTTGGATAAGGTCAATTATGGAACCAAGGGATATGTTGTGATCAGTACAATGCATTGGAGACCATCCCAAAGAAATATATGTATATAAAACCAAAACTAATGCTCCCCACCATGTTTACACAATCTATCATACTCACAACATATATTGGATGATCACACGAGTAGAATAAGTCCCACTACTAGTTAGCTTATCAAAAAAATTAATAATAATCCAAATAAAAACCTCTAGGCATATACCTGACCCATTAGTGAAACTGTAGGATGAACATCATAAGAACATATGTGAAGCTCTAAATACGGGGATCCAAAATCAATGTCCAATATTGCAACAATCCACTGTACAAAGGTTCCAAATTGTATAGCAAGGGATCACATAAGAGGTTGAACAAATGACCAGGGTACCTGCTCCAAGGCCTTGTCCACAAGATTCGATCCAACTATTATCTCATAATAATATCAATCAGTCAATCATACATGATATGTCTCTAATTCTCACTGTAAAGGAATTGATCAAAACTTTGGTCTACTCTGTAAAAAAATGAATGGAAACACCCCCATGCACAATGTTTGATAACAAGTTTTAACAAAGTCCTCTAATTTTTTGTTGCAATGGAATCATATAAACACATCAACCTATTGTTTCCACTCTCTCAAATCCACTACATGCTTGGATATGTCCATAACATAATTGTCTCTTACCACATTTAATTTGTTGATATTTTTGTTTAAATTATGTTTGTCATTGATCCCACCTTATCCTAGCATTGATGACACCACACTAAACTGTGCCCACATCCCTCATGCACTGGTTAATCCATTTCTTAAATTCCCATTACTCGCATGGATAAAAACACCCCTAAATACAGTGGTAATGCACCATCCTACTCTAAGATAACAAGTAAACCAAGCTAAGACTAGAGAGAACAAAAAGATGGGAGTAAATACTTAGAGTTAGGGAAGGGAGATCCCTCTATGAACCAAAGTTGTTAAATGTTGAGGGCCTAAAGAAAACAAAAAAAACAACGAAACACCAAACAACCAAAAAGAGTTGGATATGTCATTCATTGCAGTATAATCCACATCGAAATATCAACTGAATTGTCATGTTGTTCATAATACCTCACATAAATGAAAGTAGGATTGTTTTGTATAATAGGGAATTGTTAGGATATAACTACCTATTGATTTAAAAGTAATGAATTCACCATGGGGATGGCCTTGTTATCTCTTGTCATATCCAAATTAACTCTATGGGGAGGAATTGAAAGGAGTCACACCCATTTATTAGACAAAATCCAAAACTTAATATGATCCCCAAATTTGCTTCCTGATCTACTATTGAGTTTTGATGCCGAAGGACATGTAAGATCTCAATCTTATCAAAACCATACACCTTTTTATTATTATTTTCGCAATTGAGCTAAGATTGGTTGTTTAGGAATATTTTTTATTTGCATTTCTCAAAGAGTTATCATTGAGTCACGCACCATGGATATTTCCTTGGATCCTTCAGCTTTAAGAATAAAATTCCTTTGAAAAGAGCTAAAGCTTCTACTTCATTATTCATGACAATTTATGTTGATGTTTTGAGCAAAATCAGAGAAGAGTGAACTTTAAAACTTTTATCAATCAATTCCAACAAATATGTATTTCATAAATCATCCACATATGAATATATCATCCACATAAATCAACTACATAAATCATCCAAATAAATCAATCAACCGTGAGAGACAAGATATACCCTGGGAAACCCTCCAAACACGAAGAATGAAAGCCCCACCAATTCTTTGAGTATGATAAATAGATTTGCAGAGAATGGTTTACAACACATAAGCATATTCCCCGATAAGAGATACCACCTCAACAGTAAAGAAGAGAGATTCAATGTAACCCTGCAAAAACAATTGTATGCAATTGCATTGAAATTTCTATCTTCCTAGCATATTAATAACAAGACAAAAAACCTAGCATGCAGAAGGTAGTGCATAGGAGGCTCAGTAAACACACTGAGAGCACCACATAATGCATTCACAAGGAGGAGCTAACTAGAACTCCATCCATGCAAACATTAGCACCCTTCCTTTCCTTAATTAGTTGTAACTTAATGTTCACTGTCTTGAACTAACTTGAAATGAAAGTTAACTGACTTGAACTTAATGTTAACTGACTTGTACATAATGTCAACTGAATTGCACTGAATGATTAACTTACTTGAACTGAATGATAACTGACTTGAATTGAATGTTTAACTTACTTGAACTGAATGATAATTGAATTTATCTCAATGTTTAATTGATTGTTGATAACTTAGTTAAAAGCTAACTTAAGTGTCATCAATTCTTCACTCTTAGTTCCATCATGCACAATTTCTATTATTATATTTTGACTGGATCTCTTTAGTTAACTTATGCATGTTGATTGATGAACATTAATCTCTTCTTTACTTAAATGATTACGTTCATTAATAGTTCATCTGATGCTTTGATTGAGGCATTGATTAAGGCACTCATATTTTACTGAAGCTTTATAACTTGAGTTCACTCAGACATTTGCATGGGTAATTCAAATCCTCTTTCTCTATGGCTCCAAAGTTCCATGAAATATTGCCACAAATAAGTTAAAATCAAAATTTTCGTGGATAAACAGATAAATAATTTGGAAAAAGATGTTATGGCCCTCGATAATAATCGCTATAGAGACATACATAACAGTTTGTCACTATAGCGACAAACGTTCATGGAAATAGCGATGAAATCGTGGAAATAAAGATGAAAGTGTGGAAATAATGACGAAAGTGTGGCAATAACGATTAAATCACAAATTCCATCACTATAGCGACGACAAACTTAACATCAACATAAACGGTTATCATAGTAACGGTCATTGCCTTTTTTTTATTGTTGAAATTTGATCATTGTGAATTTTAGTTGGAACCGTCGCAAGAATTTATCTATAAATACATGTTCTAATTAAGATATATTTCAACAAATTATTTTCTATAGTTGCAACCATTTTTCTCTTGATTGTTCGATCTATGATTTTAAGAGTTTGGTACTGGTTTAACACATCGAATTTTTGATCTCCTTCGGTTTCTAGGTTAGTATTTTTAAATTCTTTTTCTCCTTTAATGTTTAGGGTCATGCATTATAAAGTGAGTCGACTATTAATTGTCTCCTCAATATTAATGCCCATATAGATTTGTCGCTTAGAATTTGAAAGATAAACATGAATGTCTCTTTTTAAAGACCATGGAGGGACATTTACTAATTAGTTTTTTCATTGTCCATGTCACATCCTTTAATTCCTTGTCTCCTTTAATATATATATATATATATATATATATATATATATATATATATTGTATTCTATTTACTTATATATTGATTGAGTTTTTTGGTTCTTATGGGCTATTAGAATGTCAAATAAATATACTTAGGAAGAAAATAATAATAGGTATGCTGAAATTAAGGTAGCATTGGAGGCAAAGAGTAATGGAAAGTGTTATTTCCCTTGTAATGATTGCAGGGGTTTGCAACTGAGAATAATTTTAAGAACATCAGCTGAAAAACATTGTAAGGAGAAGGGGCATGGTGAAGGGGGTATGAATATCGTCCCTTGGTAAGACGTTATTCATTACATAATGTACTTCTTGTAATATTATTGATCATGTATTCACAAAATGTTTTATCACTTTAAATATATGTGTTGTATATTATACACTAATGTTATTGCATTGTTTGTAAATATAAAGACAATGCCCCATAAATGTCGACTTCCCGAGAGTTATTTGCCACATAATAGTAGAAATACTACTTTACAATGTGAGGAACATGGAGATCGAAATACTGAAGATCGAGTTCTTAATGATCCTATGGATGAAGATGATGTTATTGATACAAATGGAGAAGATGAGATAAATATATTTCTCCAAGATACATTTGCTCCATTGGATCATGAGGACAACCTCCATGATATTCATGATGTTACCTTACTCGAGAAGTCCCAAGAACCTCTTTATGAAGACCTAACAACAAATATTCTATCTGCTACATTGTTTTTGGTGAACTTGAAGGTTTTAAATGGTTTATCAAACACTTGTTTCACACAACTCCTAAGGTATGTAAAGATGACTATTTTCCTCTATTTTTTGGTGTTAATTAATTCGTAAATTAGGATATGCAATATTTATGACTTATATTGTTTACATTTCATTTTTTGTCAATGTTGCAGATTTTTGGGTGAATTTCTATTACCACCATCAAATAATTTACCACGCACATGTCGAGAGGTACTCTTGATTATGAAAGAAACCATAATGGAGTATTAAGTTATTGGTGTATGTACTAATGATCATATTATATATTATGGACATTATGCATCAAAAAAGAAATGCCCACAATGTGAAATTAGTAGATATTGAACTGATCAAGTAACAAAAAAGGTGCCTCACAAAGTTCTACGTTATATTCCCATAATTCCACGTTTCCAATGACTATTCAAGTGCCAAAGTATAGCACAATTTATGGATTACCATGCAAAGAACATAAGTGATGATGGTGTTCTTTGAATGCTTGCATATGGTTCTACATTGAAGAACATCGAAGATAAATGGCGAAGTTTTAAAGATGAACCTCGTAATGTTAGAATTTCATTGGAAGATGATGGTTTAAAACCATTTGGAGAGATTCGTTCTACTTACTCAATGTGGATTTTTTTCGTCATAAATAATAACCTTCCTCCTTGGATGTCGATAAAGACAGAGCACACAAAGTTGGCAATGATTATGGAAATAGAAGAAAACAATATCATATCCTTCCTTGATGTTCATGTCACGAAGAATAATTATGGAACTCTTATGCATCAGGTCTATAGAAATCCCACACATACAGACAAATATCTACATGTCAATTCACATCATTTCCTGTCTCAAAAATTGGGGGTAATTAACACCTTGATAAATCGAGCATTAAGAATTTCAGATAAAGAACATGTGGAACAAGAGTTGGATCACTTGGCTCTCACTTTCAGGATGAATGGCTATAAGGACTCCCAATTTAAAAAATTATTATCTAAGGCACGAGTGACCAACAATAGACAGAAGAATAACACCCAATTGCAGAGGATCTCTCTGCCTTATATCAAGGGAGTCTATGAAAAACTAGCAAGAATTCTGAAAAAGGGAACATCGAGGTGGACTTATCCCCTATGAACACCATAAGGAGAATATTGGACTCAGCTAAGGATCCAATCGACCCTAAAATTCATAAAGGAGTGTACTTAATCCTTTGCTCATGCAGTAAGGTCTATATCGGTGAAACAAGAAGATCAATGAAAATCATATTCAAGGAACATAGCGTAGACCTGAGATTGCAAAGGTCTCAAAAATATACCCTATCCAAACTCTCTTCAAAAACCAGCCACTAAGTCTGCTTGGAGAATGCTAAAATTGTTTCCAGAGTTGACCATTATGGAAAAAGAAAGGTGATGGAGTCCCTCGAAATTGAATTAAATCCTAATAATATAAATAGAGACAAACTTGGATGGAAACTTAGTGAAAATTGGAAACCCCTCCTCCACATGCTTAAAAATTAAAAATTTCCATTTCATGAAAATAATAGCATACCCTTCGAGGGACTCCATAACCTTCCGCTCTAGCCGAACACTCTTAAAAAACCAGCCACCAAGTTTTCTTGGAGAATGCTAAACTTGTTGCCAGAGTTGACCATTATGGAAAAAGAAAGGTGATGGAGTCCCTCAAAATTGAATTAAATCCTAATAATCTACATAGAGACGAAGGATGGAAACTTAGTGAAAATTGGAAACCCCTCCTACACATGCTTAAAAACAAAAAACAAAAAATTTGCATTTCATGAAAACATTAGCCTCATACCATAACCGACCTAAAAATATGTTATGATACATTTTAATGTTTTATCTATATATAAAATATTAAATATAAACCTCTACTATCTAGTGGGCATCCTACTCATACCTGATTTGATCTCCTAATGACGGTCCTAGTAGGGACTGAAACATGTTGAGAATCCACTAAACTAAACGCAGAGATCCTTAATATAATAAACACCTACCTACGTATGATGTTTAAACAAGTAATTATATTATTTCATTAATTTATTTGTTTAATTATTGCATGAGAACACCTTTTATATAGTGGGACACATAACTATATAGCATTGTATGTTGAATGATCAATTAGGTAAGTACCAAGTTAAAGATATGAATATATATATTGAGCCTCTTATCGATGAGCTATTGAAGTTACGGTCTGACATCACTATGTATGACATATCTAGACCAATAGGGCATACACGGTCTCCATTCCATGGAATAATTGCATGGACAATTCATGACACTCTCGGGTTAACACATTTTTGTGGTATGTAACTTTATGTTGCAAGTTGTTAAAATTATATGTTTTAAAGGTAAATATCATGCATTTTTTTTAAATAAATAATATTTTGATGCTATAACGTTAAGACTTATATCTTGCATGTCTTCAAACAAAGGGAAACTTTGCATGTCCAGTATGTGGTCCTAAGATAAAATCTTGTTGTTCAATAAAATTAGCAAAGGAGGTGTTTGATGAGTACAGGAACTTCCTCCCTAAGAACCATAGGTATCGAAGTACAGAGAAAACAAAACTCAATGGTAAAGAAAAGAATGTAAAGAAACCATGAAGAATGACACCTCACCTATGGAAGTTGGAATATAATAGAAATCGTCGAGGTATGCAAATTGTATATGTAGCATATATAAACATGTAATATTATGAAATTTATATTTTTACTGAATTTTCTCTACCATGGGTATTGTCATGAATTATTGTGAATGGGTTTTTGTTTATGTTTAATGAATGTCTTTAAGGCATGAATGGGCTTCCACGAGAAATGAAGAGTCATCCCATACAATTCAGTAGGTTTCCTTACTACAAGCACCTACGAGTAGCTCATTTGTTCGATGCAATGCATATCAAGAAGAATGTAACAGAAATCATATGGAGGATATTAGATGGAAGGACTGACAAATATAAAATTGGAAAAATTTGTAGTGACATTGCAGAAGCCAATCATGCATTGAGAAGTGTAATTATTTCCAATTTTGGAGATGGGGACCAAAATATTTGTCTTCCATGGTTATTGACAGGGAAACAAAGCAATGCTATAAAATAGGCCATTCAGAAAATAAGGTTTCTAATGGGGTTTTCGTCGAACAAACAAAATATATTAACGAAAAAGGGTGATTTTGGTGGTGGTAAAACTCATTACTTGCATACATTCATTAAGGTAATTATTTGCATATATAATTTCCATTTAGTACATATTTTTAGTAAACATTAAATATAAACCTTATTAAACATTAAACATTAAACATTTAGTACATCTTTTTAAGGTAATTGTTGTTGTCTCTTATTTGGAAACATTAAATAATGACTTGCTTTTAATTGCTACAATACGTTTTATCCCTCCCATATAGCTTTGACGACAACATAAAACAAGTTATATATGATCTTGGTAAATACATGAGGTAAGTAACCATTTATATGCATGAAAGTGTTTTTTCTCTTTGTTCCATATGTTATTGACATATTGTGCTTCACAGCTTGGAACTTTATTATATATGCCCCAATATTCTTCTTGATCACTGCTATTTACTTGCATCATTTGTAGGTGGCTTTCATATAAAGAAATCCATAAAGAAGATATTAGGTATTGGAAGAGAGAAATTCCTCGTCTAATGTATGAAATGAAGAAGTATTTACCTCTAGATTTTTTCAATTCCCAAGAACACTATCTCATACACCAAGTTGAGGTGATTGAATTGCATGGACCTATAAACTCAAGTTCAATGTGGATGGTGGGAAGGAATTTGAATTCATTGAAGGATTTTGTTAGACAAAGAGCATGTCCTGAGGGTTATATGGTGCAAGGATATATGGTATATCAATCCATGGTATACACGTTAGAAGAGTAATCCACCACTTAGTACCTTAGTCTAAAGTCTTAGCCAATTTTAATTGCATTTATGCATTGATATGCTATAGTTTGGACTTAGGGAAGTTAATCCAGCATAATAACCAGTTAAATTGATTCTTTCACACCTACAGGAGTGCTCCATCTCAGTCAAAATACACATGTGCACCCTCATTTATGACAGGTTCACTCCCATTTCTTGAATTGGGGAATTGTTGTTGACTAGGAGCACTAGGGGTGGTTTTAGCCCAAATTTTGGACTGTTGGAGCATTTAATTCCCACCTTGAGCCTCCCACTCATATTATTTTACACACCCCTGCATGCCAAGGAGTCATGAGTTCTCTAGCACACTTCAACCATGTCCACACTACCATTCGTGACCCTTTGGGTCGAGTTGGAGCGAGTTTATCCCCCCCAGGGGGGATTGAGGCCAATTTGGCCAATTTCACATGTACACTCATATTTAGATTCCAAAGCATCTCAAATTGAACCAGATGTAATATATACCTATTCTTAACATATTCACAAGTCAGATAGTAAAATAATATCCAGTTTCTATTTACACTCTATATGTAAAATTGTTCTTCTTTCATGCTTTTTTTGTTGGTTTTTGCAAGTAATTCGATTGGTGAGTTTCTATAAGGCTCCTAGATCTTGTTATAGATCAAAATTATCACATGGTATCAGATGCAAGTGGATGTGAGTGGATTTGCAGATCAATATTGAGTGTTTGAGCTGCATTTTTTAGATAAATTCTAGATAAAGTTGAGTGTTTTTTGAGATAAATTCACCATTAGCACAAGCAAAAATGGAAGCAAACCACATCTTGCTTACCCCCTTCAATTTATTCGAATGGAAGGAATAAATGGTTATTCAATTGAGAGTAAGGGTCTCTACAAAGTTACCATGGGTATAAAAGTCGAGCCAAACTCTGCTGTAGAGAAAGCTAAGTACTTCAACAGACTTGATGAAGCCTATGGATTGCTATGCCTGAGTATTTCAAGAGAGATATTATTTCATATAGATATTTTGAAAACCCCAAATGAAGTTTGGGTTAAACTAGAATCACAAGTTTGGGAAAACTGATGAATTGAGAGGACATCAGCTTGAAAATGAGCTCATTTTCCTGAGCTCGACGCATTTTGAAACTATCCAGGAGTTTTTCATGAATTTCAAGTCTCTAGTGCTTCAACTGAAGAAATTTGGAATTGAGAAGAAAAAGGATCAGTTGATATTGTACATCCTTTTAAAGCTAGGCCCAAAATTTTCAGTAATTGTAAGCACCTTTCATTCCGACAAATTGACACTTCAAAATTTGCAAAATCCAACACTAGCTAGCTTCATGGAATCCCTCACCCAGAAGCAGGACAAGCTAGTTCAAATGGGAAGAATCAAAGATAACAAAGATCAAGCTTTGGCCATGGGTGTTTCGAATTCCTCTAACGGAAATCAAAAGGAAAATAATTCAAAGCAGTCAAAAAAGAGGAAACCTAATAAACCCAAAACCAGTGATGGGGGTTTGAATCCTCCGAAGGAGAAGTACAAGAAAGGAAAGGAGAAAACCAAGTGCACATATTGCCACAAGGGATGGAATACATAGAGCTCCTGCATGAAGAAAACCATTGATCATATGGTGCAGCTACTGGAGAAAATAACATCCTTGTCCCAAATGGCGCAAGGAAGAAAGATGCCACCTCAAGTTCAGACAACAAAGAGAAATTCCATGCCTTGGTAGCAGGTACTTATAATTCCTCCACCTTCATTATTGATTCATGGGCATCTATACATTTGGTTTCCACTAGATATCTCTTCTCCTCTATGCATTCGAATAGTGGCCCAACTGTTCGAATGGGAGATGACTCTGAAAGCCAGACCAAAGGAGTTGGTAGGATTGACTTGGAGCATGGTTATTTTAGTGATGTGCTCTATGTACCATATTTGGCAGCAAATTTGTTTTCAGTATATCAAATGACCCATACAGGAGAATCCAAGATAGTAACATTTACTCCTAACTTGGTAAAGATATAAGAAATATCATCAAACCAAGTTGTGGCAATTGGGTATGCAGACCAAGAAGAGAGGATGTACAAGTTCTCAAATTTTCTCCCTAGTTCCAGTGACCAAGCATTCCTCTCTCATGCAAATGACACCTCCAAGATATGGCATGAAATTTTTGTACTCATGAACTACAAATATATCCAATCACTACACAAGGATGAGATGGTGGAAAGGCTTCCTTCAATCAAATATTGAAATGGAGCTTGCATTGGTTGTGTAGTTGGGAAGCATCCAGAGTGCAACTATGAGAAGGGGAAGGCAAGGAGATCCACACAAACTCTTGGATTGGTACATTCAGACCTCATTTTTCCTCTACCGACTCCCTCCTATGATGGATCAAGGTATGTACTCACCTTCATTGATGACTACACGAGATTCTGTTGGGTATACTTCCTAAAATTGAAATCTGAAGTATTTGAGCAATTGAAGATTTGGAAGTACTTAGTGGAGAATAAAAGTGGGAATAGGATAAAAATATTTAGGACTGACAATGGGAAACAATGTGTCAATAAAAATCTGCAGAATATTTGTGAGGAATGTGGAATTCAAATGCAACATTCAACTCCCTACACACCACAGAAAAATGGTGTGGTAGAGAGGAAAAATATATCTCTCAAAGAGATGGCCACATGCATGATTGAGGCAAGGGATATAAGTCCCAAGATATGGGCTGAGACTATCAATTGTGTTGCATATATACAGAACATGGAATTCCACAAATCATTCAAAGGAAAAACTCCCTACGAGGCATGGTTTGGCCATAAACCAAATGTCTCAAATTTCAGAATTTTTGGTTCTAGAGCATGGGCTCGAATTCCATCAGAAAAGAGGAAGGATTTTCAGCCATAGAGAAAGGAATGTATCATGGTTGGTTATTGTGAGGCCAAAAATGGTTATAAGTTCTTTTATACATCCACACTCAATACTTTCATTGAGAGGAGTGTGCAATTCGAAGAGGAACCAATACCAGATTTTGAGCTTCACCGAGGGAATGCTCTTCTCCCCAACACCTTGAAGAAGTAAGTAATGATTCAAGCTCTATTTTTTCTGATGATTATGATAATGATATGGCTGCATATGACATTTTTGTATATTAGTCACCATCAAGGCCCAAATGGGCTGAAAAAATCATAGAATATGTAGGGGAATTGATAGGCAATCCCATAAAGCCTAGGAAGACAAGATCTCAAATTGATAATGCTTCCTATGCAAGTGAAAGTGCTCTTGTTGAGCACTGTTATATGATGATTGGATCTGATCCATAGTCATATCAAGAAGCTTTTCATGATCCAAGGTGGCAATCAGTAATGCAATATGAATTCAATTCTCTCCAAGAGAATGAAACATGGGAATTGGTTCCCCTTCCTCCCAAGAGGAAGCTTGTGCAATGCAAGTTGGTCTTTTGAACCAAAATTGCGGCAGATGGTTCAGATGTTAAGTACAAGGCCATATTTGTTGCTAATTTCTACTCTCAATTCCAAGGTTTGGACCGCACCGAAACCTTTGTACCGATTGCAAAGATGGATTCAATAAGACTAGTTCTAGCAATTGCAGGTAGTAAAGGCTGGAAAGTGCACCATATGGATGTCAAGAGTGAATTATTACATGGTGAAATATAGGAGGATATCTACATGAATAAAACTGAAGGTTTCCAAGAGGATCCTTTTCTTTTTTTCAGGTTGAAGAAATCACTTTATGGACTCAAGAAAGCCCCCAGGGCTTGGTATGCAAAAATGGATAGTTTCTTGCTCTCAATTAGTTTCATTTGATGCAAATTTGATCCAAATGTGTATTTTCAGAAAAATGGTGTTGTATTGCATGTTATTATACTGTATGTAGATGGCCTCTTAATTACAGGGAGATGCAACAACCAAATTGGATCAATCAAGGAATCCCTACACAGTGAGTTTGCAATGAAAGATCTAGGATTGCTAAAACAATTTCTAGGATTGGAAATTGAGCAATATGGAAGAGGCATCATGTTGATTCAACCTAAGTATGCTTCAAACATGCTAATAAATTTCAATATGTTTTATTGTAAGGCATCCAAGTTCCCTTTTCTTTTTGGCATAAAACTAGGTGAATTTGGTGATTCTCCTTTGGCAGATTGGACACTGTACATGCGGCTAGTTGGTAGTTTGTTGTACCTTACACATACCATACCTGATTTTTATTATGATGTAAGTGTTTTAAAAATTTATATGCACCAGCCATATGAGATCCATTGGAATTCAGCCAAAAATATCCTCCAATAAGTCCAAGAAACAAAGAGTTTTGGGGTACACTATGCAGCTAATTCTTCGTTTCAACTAGTTGGATTTTCTGATTCAGATTGGGTTGGAGATCCCAGTGACATAAAGTCCACATCAGGTTTTGTTTTCATGCTTTTTGAAGGTCCTATTTGATGTTATATTAAGAAACAACACACAATTTATCTTTCTTCAGCAGAGGACGAATACAGGGAAATAGTGAATGCAGCCACACAGTGTGTTTGGTTGCAAGGAATTCTTCAAGAGTTTGGTGTTGCAATTGATTCTCCTACCAACATTTGGGTGGAAAATTAAAGTGCCATAAAGATATCTACTGATCCAGTTTAGTGTCAGATAACAATTCACATAGAGATCCATATGCACTACATCTGGGCTTAATGCATGACAGAGTGATTTCCTTGCAGTATTGCCCATCCATTGAGTAAACTGCCAACATATTCACCAAAAGTTTTACTGAGAAGAACTTCACTCACTTGAGATTTTTTCTTGAAGTGAGTGATAGATGGTGATTGTGCTATTTTTTGCAGGTTTTCATCACCATGTCCATTCTTGAGGGGAGGTTTTGTCCCTTGAGGTTTTCTTTCTTTTCCTCATTTTACATGGATAAATAAAATTTATGTTTGTATTGAGGTGACTTGAGCCTTTGTTGCCAAGGCCTCCCATAAAATTTTCATGAGTTGTACTAATTTATGGTTGAGGGGGGGTGTTTGAACAATAATCCACCACTTAGTACCTTATTCTAAAGCCTTAGCCAATTTTAATTGCATTTATGCATTGATATGATATAGTTTGGACTTAGGGAAGTTAGTCCAGCATAATAACTAGTTAAATTGATGCTTCCACACCTACAAGAGCACTTAATCTCAATATAAATCCACATTTGTGCCCTCATTTATGACAGGTGCACTCTCATTCCTTGAATTGGGGAATTGTGGTTTACTAGGAGCGCTAGGGGTTGTTTTAGCCCAAATTTTGGACTGTTGGAGCATTTAATGCCCACCTTGAGCTTCCCACTAACCTTATTTTGCACACCCACGCATGCCAAGGAGTCATGATTTCTCCACCACACTTCAGCCACATCCACAGCACCATTCATGACCATTTGGGTTGAGTTAGAGCGAGTTTGGCCACCTAGGGGGGATTGAGGCCAATTTGGCCAATTTCACATGTACACTCAAATTTGGCTTCCAAAGCCTCTAAAATTGAAATAGATGTAATATATACCTATTCTTAACATATTCACAAGTTAGACAGTAAAATAATATCTGGTTTCTGTTCACACTGTGTATGTAAAATTATTTTTCTTTCATGCTTTTTTTGTTGGTTTTTGCAAGTAATTTGATTTGTGAGTTTCTCTAAGGATCCTAGATATTGTTGTAGATCGAAATTCTCCCAATACATAAGTTAGTATCTTCCAAATTTAGCAAAAAATATTATTCTTCCTCGCATTTGGCATGTGAACTCCATCAACAAATTTGAAGGGGAGGTCCTATTGGGGAAAGGTAGAAAGAGGAAAGTGAAAGGTAATTGAATGGTGTAGATTTAATTTATTATACAATTAATTTTTTCAATTTCACACACACACACACACACACATATATAATACTCATGTAATTTTTATTATTTCATCAGTATTTTATGGTAAACTTAATGTCCTTTAATGATAGATAATTTTCAATTCTTAATTGTTATTTTTTCATATAGTTGATCACGTGTGGGATGCACTACATTTATAGATTGAAAATAATCTTGATTGGATGGAGGAATGGATAGAACGATGTATAGAATTCTATGGTAACTTATCATGGGAAGGGAATAGTAATTTGATTAAACCAATGCATTGTTATCGAGAAGAATATCCCGTTGAACTTATGCAAAGGGAAATCGATTTAGCATGTGGTTTAAAAGATAAAAAAGAGGCATGTATATAATTTACCATGCTCATTTTTTTCATTGTTTCCCATTATATCAATATATTTATTCTGTTTATTTCTTATATATTTATTTACTGCATTGGACATGATGCAGTTGATACACCACAAGGCTATGTGGTGCAATGGTCGTAAATTTCGCATCAAAAAGTTGGATGACAAGAAGAAAACATCCAATTCTGGGGTAACTGCAGTTTTTCAAGTCACTATTATTTCCTCTAGAAGTGACAAGCATACAGAAGTATATGAAAATAGATAATATGGTAATTTGGAAGATATAATTGAGTGTGATTTTAACTCCTTTAAAATAGTTATGTTTGAGTTCAAATGGTACAGGCTATGAATGAATGAGCATGGTCCTGAAAGAACTATTATTGAGCATGTCAATGGATTTACCATGGTTAATACAAGGGCACTTGAACTGGGTACAAATCCTGATGTTCTTCCAATTCAATGTGATTAGGTCTTTTAATCATAGGTGCTAGGTAAATCAGGTTGGTCATACATTGTTATATATGATCCAAGAGGAAGATTGATCAAGTATAATGCACCAGAGGAAGAAGAAAATGTCAAAGAATAAGGTGATGCAGATCAGGACCAATTGGTCATCAACGTAGAAGTGTCAGATGAAGAATCTGATCAAGAGGATGATCATCCAAATGATGTAGCAGACAATGAAATAGTTAGTGATGATATTGATGATGAATATATAACCGAAAATGAAATTGATGATGAGGTTGATATGAGTGATCCTTTCAATGATAGAGATTCTGAACCACATGATGATACAAATGTTTTTTCAGATGAAGACGAATATCAATGACCTTGTAGCAATGTTGGAATATAGGATCTGGTATGTGCATGATGGGCCATATGCTGATTGTTCCAGGTAGTTGTTTAAGTAACCTATTATTTTTCATATTTGTTGCACATTGTCATATGGTTCTAATAATTATGTATTGTATATGTTTGAATCGTCGTCATCATCATCATCACCACCATCATCATCATCACCATCATCATCATCACCATCACCATCACCATCACCATCACCATCACGTTCATCATCACCATCACCATCATCCTCATCATGATCATCGACATCATCTTCATCATCATCAATGTTATAATCAACATCGTCATCAATGTGGGCAGACGTATTGTGTAGAAATTCTGTGAGAATATTGAGACCAAGGTCATGGTGTATGGCTATCTAAAAATAAGTGAGAAATGGCATGGATATCATGCCAAAATTGGCATGGGAATCCCCTGGTAGATTCACATACCATTTTGCAGTTTTTCCTGTAAGCAGGGATGATTTTAAGGAACCATACTTATTTAAAAGTGTATAAATGTTGGCGAATCTTACCAATTCTTAAAACACCAACTATAAAATGTTTGGCGATATNTTTATCATTTATATAATAATTTGGCGATTTTTAGGATGAAAAAAGTTTATCCCATCAAAATTGGGCGAAACAGGGCTTCAAAAATGCAAAATGGTGAATCTTTTTTTGGAGAAAACCCCCTAAAAATAGCCCATGGGCTAAAATTCGCCCCTAAAATTATCCCTGCCTGTAAGGGGTCAATGGAAGAGGTGAAGACTCACTAAATCCTCCAGTATGTTGTTGGAGGAACACCATAGGTGGAAATACATGACATGGTTGGAGGGACGTATCCTTGATTCCCTTCAAGCTTAGGTATGTATGATGGGATATTGTCGCGCATATCCAACCATGTTGGATCATGAACTATGAGGTCATTGGTCAACTTCACTAGATCATGGAGATTCAATCTATCAATGAATGGTAGGTTGGTGTTATTTGTCTCCATTTTTATCTATATAGGGTTTCCTCGAGGAAGAGAAAGGGGAATATGTGGTGGATATCTCTGTCCTCGATGTGAAGAAGAGTATGTTGTGTTTCCTCCACCCAAAGAGGTATAAGAAAGGACGGTATTTCCTCCAATAGGTCAAAATAACGGGGTGCATCTTCCGTGAGAGGATGAAGCAAAATGATATAAATTATCTCTAAGGGGAGAAAAAGGAATAAAGCAAGGAATGACCTCGCTCAGAGGATCCAATGAATCTGGCATGGGAGCAACCCTGACTAGAGTATACCCCTAATTAACAATGGGGAGAGAGTGGGAAAATGCACCTTGAGAGAGGGGATAGGCCTTGCAGTATATGAGACTTCGTTAAGGGCTGTTGTTCCTCTATGGTGGAAGTATAGCGTAAAAAATGAAAGTGGTGTTGGGAATAAACACAATTGAACATATGAAAAAATATGTCAACAACAACAGATAAAAAATGGTGCAAACGTGAGTGATATATGCAATGTCGTTTTAGTGCAAATGGTCCCACATGTAGGTTATTTTTAATTACGAGTTATGAGAACTTATATTTAGAAATAAAATGAATGTAAATTCCCTAAAGACCTAACATGCTTCCTCTTAAATATAAATAGGCCTTCCAAAATCATAATAGTTTGTGACAATGGGATCCACAAAACGATTGAATAGAGAAGGTAAGAAAGAGTCAGTTTATCAGTGATGGGGCTGTGTTCCAAAAGGGTTGGCGACACTTCCCAAGGGAATTATATGACTTCAGGAGTCAATGGTGCTCACCATTTCTCATTGGAGATCTCCTAAGTTTTTCCACTAAGATACTCGCGTCAAGTGTGGAGAAGTGGTTAGTCATGGATGGTATAGTGTCATCCCAATACAAAGAGTTGAGTGACTCTTACAGGGGAGAAAGGTAGCTATACCTCGTATTTTACCTTCTTAGGAACTGCACCTCCTTATTTGGGTTTTATTTTGACACTTGTTGATAACAATATTTGGTAGTACCCTATAAGTCAACAATGCTATGTTTCAAAATACTAATCAAACTATATTAGTGGGCATTGTTTGGGTGCCTATCCCACTCAATCCTACTTAACTAAAATATTGTTTTGTGACCGCCTATGGAGAATTTTAGTTCAGTAGCACTTACAATTGTTGATTTCAAGGGTCCAGTGTTGTTTAAGGTCTGTAAGGGAGGTATTTCACAACTCCCTTCCTTTCTGATTCACCAAGATCACACGTACCGGGAAGTGAAGAACATAATTGTATTGGAAGAGGTTTTAGGTCCCTTAGTGTGTGCCACTAATGAAAACACATGTGAGATAAGAAAAATTATTGTTGGAGCTAGCTAAATATCTGTAAGCAAATGTAAACGAATATTTTAACTTGAACTCTAAATATTCTAATGGTGCTTGCAAAACCAAAATACTAATGAACTAAAAGTGTGCAATGGAAGCATTTCACACTTCTCACCTTTTTTTGGTTCACCAAACTCACATGACGTGTGAGGTGAAGAGCATGCTTTGGGAGGTTAGAGTCTTTGGGTCCTTGCTTGTGTGAAAAAGCGGGTTTACACTACTCTAATAAAAATATGTAAAGTAAGGAAAGAACATAAAATCTCTTGAATACTTGTGACAACAATTAGGCCTGTTAAAAGCCTCAAAGTTTCTTCCCTAGGCAGATTTTGAGGGAAGACCCATTTACTCCCTAATATTAGGATAAGTGGGATAATTACTATAGAAATTGTAACTATTGCAAGTTAATTAATTCTAGTTCATTAATGAGTAGCCATTGGGGATGCAATATTATGCAAAACTAATTAAAAAACAAAGGAAATGTGACACTAGCATGCATAAAATAGAGGTAGACACATAGTAGAGAAAAAACAGAAAACACAGAAGTGTTACTTCACTATTACAACATGGAAAAGCTACACAAACAATGCAAAAATTACCATGCAAGTGAGGGTCTGTTAAATTGCGTAGACAATACAACTATTGAATGGATTTGTGCATGAATTGCATGATCACGGTGCCATGATACATTCAACTGTGTAAACAACTATTATGGCCAAAAGGTGGCTGAATTATGGGAATGAAGGGTACAAATTTCTTCACATGTAAAGAACAGTGACCCAAAAATTAGTTATCTAACAAATAACAACCTAGTTAAGCATAAATGAATAAAAATGAAGTGGAGTTTCCATAAATATTATTGTGGGAAATTGTGTACAAAGGTGTGCAGCCTCTCCCACGTTGGGTGAAATCCTTTGAGGTTGTTGACAAGGACCAGTATTGTGTAACAAAAATAAAATGTGATAACCCCTAGCATATCCTGCAAATTGTTGTTAGTGAAATTTTAAAAAAAAACTAAAATAACTTAAAATAAACAAAGGAAAAGAGGGGATGCAAACCATAACAAGAAGCTAGTGCAAGAACCACTTTAGGATCTTAGATTACCCAATGGTCAAGAAAAGACATGTAGTGTCAACTAGGAGGTTTCAGATTCAAAGGGAAGCCAAAAATATCCCTTAGGGAGGCCTATTTTTTCCACACTAAATGCTAGATAGCTTGAAATAGGATATACACTTACCCTTTGGAGGAAGGAGGCAAGGTAGATGGGAGAATGCTAATAGGTGGGAAGAAGTGAGCTATGAGGAAGTTTCAACCCAATCCCAACAACATAAACTTGGTCTAAATTTCTCCTTACAATATGCATGCCAATGGCTTCCTTTTATAGGCCAAGAGGTGTCCAAGCAACAAAAAGATGCAAATGTGAACCCATTGACTCCATCAGCTAGCTCCAAGGTACACAAAGGGGGATATTTAATGCCACCATGTATGGTAGGAGCCAAATTCGAATTCTTGGAGGTGATGTCCCATTGATGATATTTCAAGGTGCGATGGGTAGCTGATATCCCCATGTTTTGATAGTTGCATGAATATTGAAGGGAAATCAACATTCTCACAGAACTGGTAATGTGCATATTAGTGCACATAAATAGAGGTTTGGAAACACATCCTTGTCTTTTGATTGTTCTTTGGAATTTTCAGCTCCCATTGCTTTCTGGATCTTGATGGGGATGTCTTTGGTGGGCTGCATGTTATATGTTGATAACACCTTACTATAATATTTGCAAAAATGTCACATTTGTGCGAAATTTGAGCACTAACAAGGATATGGATACATAATTAAACATCTATATCAATTTTAGGAGTATTTTTTCATTGAAAAGTTATTTGTAACAATAATCCTCTCACTAATTCATTATAAAATAAACATGGCATAAGTAAGTCACAACAACATACATGAATTGGTCGTTCAATAATGCATGACTCATCAATGATATCACAAATATTTGAAATTTTTCACAGCATTAATATAAACATTTTCAATTATTTTCGTTGCTATGTCCATAACCTCAAATAAATACTCCTTGTGGGTTTTATTTCATCAATAATATGAAGCACATTGGTTAGGACTAGGACCTTCATAATTGACACCACCTACTATAGTATGATCCTAAATGTTTCATTATATACCTGTTGGCTCCTTCATTTTTGGAAAGGCCTATAATTGTAGAAGAAAACGCGGGTTAAAATGCGAAAGTTGTGGAATCCATTGATAGTTGCAACTATTTTGGCTCTGATTCCACATCTATTTAAAGGAGAAAAAGGAAAGAGAAGGAAAGGGAGGACAACATCAGAGAGAATCAAAGAGATGAAGATCAAATTTACCGATGAGCCACAAAAGAACAATATCTAATTCTAATCTTTATCTATTATTGGTTTTTTGGCAATGCAATTGGGTTATGGGTCTTATGGTGCATGTTATTATGTGACGTGTCATTCTATGGATGATGAGTTGAGGATGTAGAGTCGTGAATATGTGTTGTAACATGAATTTATCAACAATACAAATGAAAGATACCCCCCCCCTTTAATTTTTCAATATGTGGAATGTCTTGTATTTTTTTCTACTTTAATGTCTATTCCATATCTCTCTTTTACGTATGCTTGAATATGGTTGAAGGGAATGTGTTGTGATAATATGAATATGAACCCTATTGCGATATGATATATGTGAACCCTCATGGACTTGTAATTGTAGTTAAACCTCCTCATTCTACGTAGATCTTGGATGTGATTTGGGTGATACCTTCTCCTTCGGGGGATTGAAAATTTTAGCACACTAGATTACAATGAAACCCTTTGTTGGCCCTTGCACAAGAACCCAATCTCTATTTTTGCACCAAAAAATTGTTCCATTGTAGAAAATTGGTTTCTAATAGGACATCATTAACTGCATGGATATGTAGGTATCGATAATTCATATTTAAAACTGTTGGGACAAGAAGTTTGAGGAATTCATAACAAGAAGCTGAACTATGAGGATGGGTGACATCAAGACTCAGATAATATATCCTCTATGGAGGGCCACTATTGGATCAATACAAATTTTGTGGGTTGAACTCCTTATAGCACTAGTCGAGTGGCTACATATATTTATGGAAGCTCTTGAATATCGTAATTGATAAAGGAGGCTTATTCAGTTGAGTCAAAGAGACCTGGTAGATTTGAACCGTCTAGATTCACCACTAACTATAGCTATCAATTTATAGGTAGAAAATACTCTCATTGGTTATATTGTAGAGTTCACAACAAAAAATAACCAATCAATATCCAAAGCATAAGAAGAGATCAAAATGGGAGTAAGAGGAATATTATTGAAGGAATGTTTATTGTGGGTTAAGACCTAGATGGTTGAGTTTGGATTTTTTTCGTTGAACTGGATTAGGATGGAGGAGTAGAACCCTCATGTCACATGTGAATGGTCGAAGTAATGTTTCTACGTTGCAAAAGGTAGAAACTACATGTAATATAGGGGGATTTCGTAATGACGTCGAGGCTAAGAAAACAACAAGAAGTTCAGAAATATGTGAATAGTGGTGGAAAACACATATGAGGAAGGAAAAAAAGAGAAGTGCACAACTAGAAGGAGAGATGTGAATTGGAGAAAGGGATGAGGAAAGGGAAAATGAGCTACACCAAATGAATCAGAGAGAGGAATTGGTTGGTTCATGGCTAAGAGGAATATGAGTAAAGGTAAAGAAAAACCTAGTAACAGGAAGCTAGGGAGGAGGAATGAGTAAGAAGGACTACCAGATTCAGTTTCCAAATAACGAATCATCAAATCAATCACCTAAACTATACCTAGATGAGGTTTTAGAAAATTCAGATTTGTTAGGACCTGCAAGATATGGTAGCACCCCATAAAGTGAACCCTCCATTGTCATGGAATGAGATACCAGAAGTGAACCCCCGACCAAGTTCCCTTGCATAATTTGGTAACAAACTCTCAAAATATTGTTTTACAATTTCCCTGGTACAATCAAATGATCAATAATATGAATACTTTGAAAAATAGTTCACTAGTAGATGGAAATAGTAACAGTTTCCAACAAGCTAATAGTAACATTGTAACTCAACCAAGACCTCAAGTATTTGTTTTGGTAGGATGTTTGGCTTTCACAATGGCCGGAATATAAGCAAGACATCCTATGAAGTGTCTATAATTTTGGGGAAGAGGTGGCTAAGATGATGCATAACACCATTGGTTCCTTTAAGAACATATATAGATATTCAGAGGGACCTTTATGACATCCAAACTGATTGAATTTTAGGCCACTATACATGGAAGATCCTTACAATGGTACATGAATTTGATTGAACGAAGGGATCCAAATGCACCAACCCTTACTCTAGAATATATAAACCAATTGTTCTTAAACAAATTTTTGCAACCCAAGTGCGAGCAACAAGGCATTGCAGAATTTAGGGAAACTAAACAGATGCAAGGAGAATTTTCTTGGGATTACATGCAATGATTCAGGGATGTACTAGCTAAACTTCCATTCCTTGTACACGATTCTCACCATAAGGGATGATTTATCCAAGGGTTATTAAACCTAACAAGAATTGCCTTGTGACAACAGGTTTTGATCCCACCTTGGAGTTCCCTAGAATAGGCTATGAATATCAAAGTAATGGATAATTATCCAATTGTTACCTCAACATGAACTTATATAATTGGTATTTATCACATGTACAAATATAGATTACAGTTATAACTGAAAGAATCCAAGAGCTTACCATACTTACCAAGAAAACCACAAGTATGGTGCACAAGATGTATGAAGGAAGGGCATAATGTATTAAAATATCCCAAAAATAGGGGAGGAGTAACCCCACCATGAGGTCCATTTAATGGTGGACCAAGTGCAACTATTGTGCAAGTCACCCCAACAAACTCTTTTCATTCTACAAGACGATCGATATATCCAAATCCACCAAGATTTTCTCCAAACAAATACTATGAGATCTGTCAAGTGTTTGGTGATTCACCATGCCTCTGTCCAATTCTATAAAACTATTCCTTAGTTCCAAATATGGTATACTCTGAATTTTTTGGATCCACTATACATAGTATCGAGAAATTTAGAGCTTTGGATGCATTGGAAAAAATATTAGACCGATCCATATATTGGGTAGTAGAGCAACAACCAAAAAGAGGATGTGGTGGAAAAAATGGAAGATGCTTTTGGAGCCAGACAAGGAGGAGGGTTCATAAGCACTATTTGATGTTACAATTGCAAAAATATTGGACACCTCACCCGATACTTTTCCTTACCTAAGAGATAAAGGTGTACCTATTGTCATAACAAACCCCACACTATTGAAGAATTCCCAATGATTATTGTCAAATGGGAATATAGTGAAATATAACTAGCTAATAATTTCAATTCTAAACCACACCAAGAATGAAAATTAGTAGGTTTTGGTGTTACCCAGGGAAGATCAAGGGCATAAGTATACCAACATAGGTCAAACTAATCAGTAACAAGGAAATAAAACCCAAGAACAACCAAATATGACCGTATTCACTAGAAAATTATTTACCGCAATGTTTTTTACATGTTTAAGTGAATGCCAACTCCACCTTCCAATGGGGATGAGGTAGGACCATCCTTCCAGAATGGAAGGGATAACACGTCAAGAAGTTGTGGAACAGAAACATGTGCTAATAATGAAATATATTTTGTCTCTTTATGGTTTAACCTACTAAAAGACAATTTGGAAGATGAAAATGCCACTTATAAGTTGCATAAAATACTTCACAAAATGCATGAAGTTGTAGAAGTCGATGAGGAAATGTGTCCCCCACTATCAAAAGGAACATCTCAATTTGTACAAAAGCGAAGAAGAAACAATACCAGATGAGAGTTCTGGATAGATGCTTAAGTCCATGGATATGAATATTCAAGAATTTGATTCTATATTTGGGGTTTGATGTGAATATACTCCCAAACAAGTACTAGGAAACAATGGGTTATCCTTCCCTTGTTTATTCTCCTTTTTAGTTGAGAATGGCAAACCAATACCACATTTTCTCGATTGGCCAGCTGGAGAATGTTGAAGTTGATTTAGTAGGTGTTAAAACTTCACCGATTTCAAAGTAATTGATATTATGGGTAGGATTGATCCTTATCCAGTGATTTTGGGCATATACTAGACTTATGATAACTAAGGACTAATCGATTTGAAGAACATGAAAATGAATTTCAAAGATGATCGTATGAAGGTTACATAACCTGTAGACCCACTCTAAGGAACATAATACACTATTTCAGTGCATGAGAACATGGAAATAGATGTTTTAGATAACATATACTCATTGACAGTAGGAAAAAGGGAAGACTATGTGAACCCAACGTAAGAAGGATTCATAAGTTGGAGAAATATTTGTTCCTTTGATAGAAATTTTGAGGAAGCTTGGGACAATTGGAAAAACAAATGACATGATCTCTCTTCCTGAAACTATGCAATAATAAAATAAGTTCAATGGATTAGAGTAGAAGTGAGAGACCCTCCAGTATACGATGGAATCATAGCTTAAAGACATATTCCTTTAGAAAATGGATTTCTATGTTGAAAAAGAATATCATATGGATGTTTTGTATACAACACTTAGAGGAAATCCTACAAGATATTGGGTGGCACATAAATATGATCCCTTGATTCGAGTACCACCCAACTAGAAATAATGATAAGATTTAATCCTTCCAAGCATACTGACATAATGGTGTAAACATACATGGGTCAGACAAATCTATATGCTCACATTGAGAGGTGCAAACATTAATGAAATATGGATGCATTGTAGCTAGAACTTTGGGTCCATCGGTTCTTCCATGAGTTAGGACATATCCCTAAGGATTGGTACATGCACAAGGAAACATGATGGAAAACCAAGTGCTAGAAGAATATAAGCATAAAATTTTTCTTAGATTTTTTGGTTTTCCACAACTAATGATTCGGTAATAGAAGCACTAGAAATAATTCGAGAAGTACTATTCATTGATCAGTTGTGGAATGCAGAAAGATCATGTACTATACACAAAGAACTGCCAAGTATGACCTTCATGATCCTATAAATGGAATCACCTCTATGTTGCATAAAGGTGGAATAGGAGAATTCATATCTGAATTATTTAGAACACGTGTGGTGCTTAAACTTTAGGGAAACTAAGGGGTATTAGGAAGTACAGTAGGCAGAACCATAAGAAAATGGGGCCCTCTATATGAAACCTCTAAAACTGAAGAAATTTATTATTAGCACAAAAGATAACCCAAAAATAATAACATAGGTGACTATTGGGATGAACAAGTTGTATCTAAGGTAACCTCACTTCTGAAGGAATGCGCATATTTGTTTCTGTGGAACTTTACAAAAATCAAGGGAATTCAAGGGGATCTAGGTGAGGTAAATATATCTATAAAAACATACATAAACCAGTGAAGCATCAACCATACAGATTGAATCCTAGTGTGAAACAAATGGTGAAAAAAGAACTTAATCGAATTTGGAGTGCTGGTCTAATTTTCCTAGTGGAAGAATCATAATGGATCATCCCCATAGTAATGCAAAGCAAGAAGAATATAGACGGTATTAGAGCCTTGTCTATTATCGCAGCATAAATGTTGCATGTTTCCACGATCCATTGCCAATTCCCTTCAATGTTGAAGTCTTAAATCAAGTGGTTGGAAATAAACCATACTCCTTCACAGATGGATTCTTGGGTCACCACTGCGTTAGAATTCTAGAAGAATATAAGAATAAGACAATGTTTACAATAGAATGAGGTTCATTTTATTATAATTTCATGCCATTTGGATTGAAGAATGCACCTATTAGTTTTTCATATATTCTAATAGCAGTTTTCAAGGAGTATCTACATAATTTTTTCGAGTTTTATCTAGATGACTGAACACTTTACATGTCGCTTAAATATCATGTCGCATTACTTTGACTAATGCTAGATAATTTTTTATAGATGTAGATATATTTGAACCTGTAGGAAATGTATTTTATGTGTTCCCCTTGGAAACCTGTTGGGACACATTGTCTGTCATGGCATAGTCTTGGTAGATATTACAAAGATCATTGTCATTATGAATCTAACAACACACACATCGGTAAAGAAATTGTGATCCACCTTGGGAAATGTAGGACACTATAGATGGTCCATATCCAACTATACATCTATCACTGCTCCATTGGAAAAAAAATTGAAGAAATTAGAATCTTTTAGGGGGACAAAGGATTGTGAAAAGGACTTTGCAATATTGAAAGAAAAAATGGTGAACACTCTGAGCTAGGCATTACTTGATGGCTAAAATAATTACATGTACATGTGGATGCATTGGGTAATCCCTTGTATCTGTGTTGTATCGTCCAGGTGCGAGATTTCTTGCCCCATGTATTTCACCAGCAAGAAATTATCTTAGTTTGAACACAATTACACAAATATAGAGTAGGAAGGATTGAGAATTATTTACGCATTACAATTTTTCCACCACCACTTGTTAAGAGGATAGTTCAATATATTTATGGATCATTTAGGTCTCAAATATCATAAAACCCCCTATTCTGGAAGGCCATATCCACATATGGTTACTCTTATTTCAATATTTTTCTTTTTAATAAATAGTCAAGATAAGGAAACACAACTATGGACTCAATCACTTATCATGAATAGAAATAGGGGAAGCTGAAGGCCCTGTTGATGATAAACTACCAGATGTAGTGTTATTTAGACTCAAATGTTCTTTAGACTCAAAGGTATTCTAGATCATTTAGAAGAGATCACATTGTTGTTTGCAATTGGGAAATCACTTGATGATTATTCTGTGACTCAAAAATGACACTTAGTTGTACGATCTATGGAATATCAGTTGATTGTAGGAAAACTCTACAAATAAAGTACTAATGGGATCTTGCAATGATATTTCTTAGATAATGAGTGACATGATATCTTATGGGAATTCCAAATCAATTTTATGGGTGGCCATGTTGGTAGAAAATCCGTTGGAAGGAATTTTCTCCAAGCAGGGCTATGGTGTCCCACGATTTTAAAAGATTCCAAAGATTACACTAAAAAATGTGATGTTTTCCAATGAGTGTGTAAGCCTTCTCGACTAGAAGAAATTCCACTTCAACCAATACAAGCCTTACAACCATTAGAGAATGGGAAGTTAATTTTTTCGGACCTATCAATACTCCTAGGAAAAATTATAAATACCTCTATATAATTACTACAATAAAATTTCTACCAAGATGAACCAAAGCAACACCAATACGAGATTGCTCCATAGAGACAACAACTCAATTCATTTACAAAAATATCTTCACTCAGTTTGGATGTCCCAAAATTCTAACCAGTGACCAAGGTACACACTTCATAAATATCACTATCACAACTTTGAAAAACAAATTCTTGATACAACACCATAAAATTAGTCTATACCACTCACAAGAAAATGGCATAGTAAAACCCTTGTACAATATTTTGGAGACTAGACTAACAAAATTATGTTTTCGTAACCAAGACAATTGGGACGATTCAAATCCAACTATGCTATGGGCATACCAGACCATTACAAAGAAACTTCACAAATAGAATCCATTCCAACTGGTGTATGGTAGAGAAGCAATAGTTTCGGTGGAATTTGTGGTTCCTATCCTTTACATTGCACACACAACACAAATGATGAAGGAATATTCAGTTGTGGAGCGACTTGTGGAACTAATGGAATTAGAAGAATATCGTTTCTTAGTCAATTATCATACAACAATAGAAAAGGAATGACATAAATACTAGAATGATCGACACATTAAGAGAAACCAATTCCTCCAAGGTGACCAAGTTATACTCTATGACAACAAATTCTTGAATCACTTAAGAAAACTTTAGATGCATTGGTTGGGACCATTTATTGTTGCAAATGGATGGTATTCTTAGATCGGGTTCAGTGAATGGTGATTTTCTAAAACTCTATGTATTTTTTCAATAATTATTTAAGATGGAACTTCTATTACCAAGAGTGAGTTAGATAGGATTTAGGTTTGCGATGTTTTTTATTTTGAATTTATTAGTTCTAGTCATTTATTTATGTCGAGTTGTTTTCTAGTTATTTCACACCCTTGTGGTCGAGGGGACCCACGATCTTCATTTTTTATACCACCAATGGTATTTTGCATCAATTTATCTTGTCTTTTCATTATTAAAGTTTCATTACATCCCACGTCAATCGTATCAAGTCTAGCTCATGTGAAATCACCATCTGATTCTTTCATTTAAGGAAGTAATCATTTTTATCCTCCACCACATCGCAACATTAGTGGTCCTTTCTATTTGATTGTTTTACCTATTAAAGGTTGGATATTTCTAATGTATTCCACACCGTGAATACTTGAATAAGTGAAGAGCCAATGAATTGGATCTTCCAATACACAATGAGTTCATATCCCTCATTCGATCAACCATTTAGTTGGTATAATATAAATGATCATCAACAATGGGAAAGGTACCAACAATAAGAGCTGCAAGTGGTAGCGAACAAGTCAAGCAAAACAAACCATTGAAGCCAGACCCCATTGATCCTCGACTTGAAATCCTTGCCGATTTGCAAGAGAAGGTGGAGAAAACGAGGCTTGTGGACTCTGATTTTTATGATGGAGACCTATATCCCAACATGTGCCACAATGGATATATGGAATCTATCCATTTTGATAATCAGGAAATCATACCAACATGGAAGCATGCTTTTTTCCCCTTCAAGGTTCTAAATTGATGAACTTGAATGACCTCCCATTATTCAACACCACTGGAGAAGTTCTAAAATGCACCAGGCTCTAAATCAATTGTGTGCATGGTCACACCCTCTACCTCAACCAACAATATCTGATCCAATCAGATAATATGCACCGATTGATAGGGTTATAAATGATTTCACGATAAGATGTAGCCACAACATTCCAAGGAGATCACAAGAGAAGAAGAAATTGGATAGAGTTGGTCATGCATGACCAATATGAAACCAAGTGTGGAGGGAAAGCACTGTGATTGTCAATATTAACAATTTATAGATCAATAATGCATGCCATAGTATTTCCATCCATGTCATGAAATGAAAACCAAGAGAGAATGCACTCTAGACACTATTTTTGTCATTGAATTTTGCATTCAAGGTGTTCAGTTGACCTATTGCAAGTACTTGATGGATGAGCTATTCTAGGCATGTGTAGATGCACATAATTATGGTGGTTATTTTATATTTGTATATTTACTCATAGATATGGCCATGTGGAAATGGAAACCACTAAAGGGCAGGAAATTTCCACTACCTTCTCCTATACAACATGCTTCTCTATGATTCTCTTGTTGGAAGGAATTGTCATTGATGTCAAAAGAGTTCGATAATGACAAAGGAATAAGTGATGGCATATTTGAAAACGATGGAAAGACAAATGAGAGAATCAAGTGAGGGGATCAAGTTAGGCGAATTCTGATTGATCTTAATTGATCAATTCTCTGATCAATAAACTTATTTAGCAGAGGTTGGACAGCTACGATAATATCAAGAAAATAGATCGAAGGTAGGGAAATAATATGCAAAGTAAATGTGAGTGGAAGATAAAATTCTGAAGCTCCAAAGTGAAGTTCCATGTTTGATAACTAATCAATGGATGAGGAGGATTCCACAAAGCGATTGACGGTTCATAGAATTTGCGGAAAGAAATTTATGGAAGCCCATTTCAAGAAAATTTGAAATGTATACCTACAATCTGCAATTGCGGAAGGAAGAAGTTTCCAATTGCAGAAAGGTCGTTGCAGAAAGATAAATACGAAAGCAATTTTCAAGAAAATTCGAAATGCACATCCGCAATCCGAAACCCACAATTGCAGAAGGAAGAATTTTCTGATCGTGGAAAGGTCATTATGGAAGCAATTTTTGAGAAAATTTGAAATGCATACCCGCAATCCACAATATCCAATTGCGGAAGAAAGGAGTTTCTGATTGCGAAAAAAGTAGTTTCGGAAAGGTAATTGTGGAAGAAATTTTTAAAAAAAATCTAAATGCACATCTGCAATCCGTAACCCGCAATTCTAGAAGGAATGAGTTCCCACAAATTGCAGAAAGACATTGAGAAAAGCTAATTGCGGAAAGATAATTGTCTGCAATTTGTAATTTCGGAAAGTTAATTACGAAAGGTAATTGCGGAAAAGTAAATGTGGAAAATTCAATGCAGAAAATATTTGTTGTATAGATTTTGTTGCGGAAAGGACGTTGCGGAAAATAAACTGCGGAAGGTCACGACTGATAAATTAAATAGCGTTAAAAATGACAAAAAGATAAGTAATGTTGAATTAGTTTATTTGTTTGTGAAGAGTCACGATGAAGATATGTGACTGTTGAATGAAGAGATATGTTTGATGCTATATAAACAATGCTTTAAATCTTCAAATAAATGTCTATTTGCATTCAATTAACACATCAATTGATGTAGAATAGTCAGAGATCAAATGATCCTATAAGGGCGGTAGGGTGGTGTTAGGGAAGCTATTTGACTGCATGGAGGTCGTAGCCTCCTTCCAATTGTAGCTGGTAAATAGGGTGTAGAAGCATCCTTTCAGTAGTAGCCGATAAACTAGGGGGTTGTAGCCTCTTTCCAGTAGTTGTTGGTAAATAGGGTGTAGTACCATCCTTGTCTATAGTAGCAGGAAAAAAATATTTGTAAATATAATTTACGAAAGGTAATTGCGGAAAAGTAATTACTAAAGGTAATTGCGGAAAAGTTAATTACGAAAGGTAATTGTGGAAAAGTAAATGTGGAAAATTCAATGCAGAAAATATTTGTTGCAGAGATTTTATTGTGGAAAGGATGTTGTGAAAAATAAACTGCGGAAGGTCACAACTGATAAACTAAACAGCGTTAAAAATGACAAACAGAGAAGTAATGTTGAATTAGTTTATTTGTTTGTGAAGAGTCACGATGAAGATATGTGACTGCTGAATGAAGAGATATGTTTGATGGTATATAAACAATGCTTTAAACCTTCAAATAAGTGTCTATTTACATTAAATTAACACATCGATTGATGTAGAATAGTCGGAGATCAAAGATCATATAAGGGCGGTAGGGTGGTGTTATGGCAGCTATTTGGCTGCATGGAGGTCGTAGCCTCCTTCCAGTCATAGCTGGTAAATAGGGTGTAGAAGAATCCTTTCAGTAGTAGCCGATAAACTAGGGGGTTGCAGCCTCTTTCCAGTAGTTGTTGGTAAATAGGGTTTAGTACCATCTTTGTCTGTAGTAGCAGGAAAAAACTATTTGTAAATATAATTGTGCAGTAATAGGAAGTATTGGTGGTTTATCCAATTGGGCTTCCATGATAAATTTTTGTTCTGTGTATCTTGTTGATCATGTGTGTTAATGAATAAATTAAAAGTGCTTTAAATTGTTTAAAAATTAAAAATATTGATTCACCCCCCCCTCGCCTCAGTATTGTCCAATATTCCAATAATTGGTATCAGAGCGGGTTCCTTCACTACAGTCTAAACCACTGGAAGGAAGATCCTATTAAAAAACCACTATGGATCAACAAGGGTTAGCCACCAACATACCTCCTTTATTTACTAGAGATAATTATGCATACTGGAGTGTAAGAATGAAGTGTCATCTAATGTCTCTTGGATACAAAGTTTGGAGGTTTGTTGAAATAGAATATGAAGTACCAAAAGACATACTTATATACGAAGGAGAACTAAGCCAATATGAGGCTAATGCAAAATATCTTAATGCAATTTTGAGTGGGTTAACACATTCAGTATTTGTAAAAGTCATGCAATACAAAACATCCAAACATTCCTGGGAAAAACTAAAATGTTTCTATGAAGGAGTGCCCAAAGTCAAAGAATCGAAACTTCATACCTACAAAGGATAGTTTGAAAACCTAAAAATGAAAGAGGAAGAGAATATTGGATAATATCTTCTAAGAGCAGATGAAATTGTTAATGCCATTATAGGCATTGGAGGAGAAATAAAAGAGAAAGATGTAGTCGAAAAGGTACCGAGAACCCTTCCAATGAAGTATGACTCAAATGTGCCCTCTTTAGAAGAACGAGATGATCTTAAACATATGACAATAGATTAACTACATGGGATATTCACTGCCTATGAGATGAGAACAGGACAAAATCAATCATAAAAGAAAGAAGAAGCTTTTAAAGTCGTATCCAAGATCCAATCTGAGGACCTAGATGATGAGTAAGCTCTCTTCACCAAGAAACTTGAAAGAGGAACCAGAAAGTACAAAGGGAATCTACCCTTGAAATTTTTTAACTGTAGAAGGATTAGACATTTTTCCAGAAAGTGTCCTTACCCAAAAAAAGAGGATAGTGATGATGAATAACTTTGCTATAATAAGAAAGATCAAAAGAATAAGACTATATACAAGAAGAAGTTTCAGAAAAATAAGAAAAACCCATATTCCAAAGAAGACAATGAAGATGATGAAATAAGTGAAGATGTTGAAGTCCTGTTCATGGGTTTCGAAAGAAAAATACCTAAAGAAGAAATAGAAGATGTGGTAGATCTTGAAGCAAAACTTATAAATGCTCATGAAGAATTAGAGAAGTATAAAAGGATGTACAAGAAATAAAAAATCCACATGACAGAATTTGAAGAGAAAAACAATGATGTAGAAAGAATGATTGTTGACTTAAAAAATCAAGTTCTAGAAGTCAAAAGGGTTGAAAAAAATATAGGAAAACAACTCAAAAAGAGAATACAAGAATGTGAAAGCCTTGAAGAATACTTTATGCACCTTAGAAATAAATTGGATGAAGAATCTATTAAATCAAAGTTCAAAAATAGCACAATGACTTTATATTAAATCCTAATTGTCGAAAGACCAACACGACGATAAATGTAGTGAGAATTTCTCCTCACTACAGGGGCTGGAATGGCTCCCTTGTACCTATAGGGCACAAGGGTAGGTTCCTACCCTTTGAAAACAGTAAAAAATGGAATGGAAATATGGCATAAACAGAGCAACGAATTGAAACTAAGCTAATCTAAACAAGACTAAGTAAATGGAAGCTATTGTAAACTAATTCTAAGAGCTAATAACAGAAAGAAAGATGGAGATGCAACCCTTGTGAACCCCTCTGCACACAGTAGGTTAGGGTTTTGCCTCCAAAATCTGCAAAATAAGCTTAATCTACTAAACCTACAAACAATGTCAATGAAAAACCTGCAAATAGAAATGAGAGTTAGGAAACAAAACAAATAAATAACCATGAAAAGAAATTATACCTCACTTAGGTGGAAATGGGCCACCATGCCCTAGCTCATGGGAGCACCTCTCTCTTGGTTGGGAAGCAATGGCTTGATGAGATGGAGATGGAGGAGAGGAAAAGTGGGTGGTTTGAGAGCAAGAGGTCTCAAAGCATCCACAGGCAGCATAACAATAGGCAAGTGAGGAGTGTTTTGAGAGTGACCCCCCACCCTCCTTTTATAGTTTTTCCAAGGGATTTTAGGGTTTTAAGCACTTGGTCAGGGATTTAGCCCCTTCCGCCCTAAATTTAGCCCCTTTCAGGGTTTTAGCCCCTTTTTGAGGGATTTATCTCCTGGGGGTCTATTTTGGGCTCTTTTTGGGGGGTTTTAGCCCTTTTCTTCATCCTTTGGCTCTTTTGGAGGTGTGGGGGTCAAATGGAAGGTCTTATGGGGTGAAATGAGTGTTGTGAGATGGTGTCCTTGGGTGGTGCAGGCCATTGAGAGCTATGTGGGGGATTTTTTGGTTAATAGATTGCCCCCTGATGTGTGAGGGTAGGAGCTCAACGTATGGCCGACGGACATCACAGGATTTGTTGTCGAGAGGTGGTGCTTCCGAGGCTGGGGCATGGTGGCTTTTGGTTTTGTATTAATTTGGTTCCCATCAATGGGTGATATACAATAAATGTGTGACATGTATATGGATGAGGTGGGCATTCCCATGCTCGTGACCATGTCAAAAGAATCATTTGATCTATGCTCTAAAATACAAGAGCCGATCATATACAACTATTGTTACAATGATGGTTGCCTCTATGTGAGGCTAAATACAATGTTGATCTGGTACATTGGACCCATGGAATTCTCATGGAATGCTATATCTTCATGTCTGACGGTCTACTGGATCTGGAATGGTACATAGCTGTATGGACTCGCTGATTGAGAGTCAGAGTCTCTGTGATACAAGTATATTGCATCAATCATAAAAGGTATACCAAAGCACTGTTGGGGCTTCTGATCATTGTCTCCAACGCAACCCGAAAATCACAAGGGACATAACCTATTTAGGTCCCTCGAGTGGACTCACCAATGTGCTAGAGTCGGGTGACATCCAGGGTCTTCGACCAAGTACTGTGTGGAACAAACCCTGTACGAATATCAATGGTGTGATGATGGAGTTGAAGTCGAGCACGTGAGAAACAACCATCCCAAGAGGCACTAAGGACTCCTCTCAAGTGGTCCAAGGAACTCATCAATGATGTAAATGAAACCAAGGTACAGGGAGCTCTAGGTTTATCCTCTGGAATATGTGTGTTGACATCGACAGGAAGGAGACATGCCCCTAGTCAAGGCAATGATGTTTCCTTGACCGGGAACTCGAGGGATAACCGAAAGATGTGAAGCAATCTGTGGATTGACTCACTGATTTGGGGGGGTGGGGAGGGAAGGGAAAAACTAAATAGGGGTAGGGGGGGAGTGGGAGACTCAAAATTCCTTTGTTTAGAGTATGACGACAGGGCGGACCAGGCAGCAAATGAAACTTAACTCTTGAGAATGGGATCATAGCTGTAATACCAGGAATGTCTCTGCAGATGGGAAATACTTGGAGGAGGTGGACACTTTTTGATACTGACGGGATCCAAGGAAGACACATTGCAGAGTACTCTGAACAAAGGAGACCCAATGTGGGAATGCTACAAAGCTGTTTTCTATGGGGTGGTGTCTAGAGACACCATTGTGGTACGATCTTGTGGATTTTTGGCAAGCCCGAGAAGGTAAATGCTCGATGGTGCTTACAATTTTAGAGATTCTGAAAGCACGAAGAAGACTCCAGTGGGGGATCTTTTTTGTTGGTAGTCTCCTATGCCCGAAAAAGGATAAAAGTATACATAGGAGAGCTCACCCATCCTTGAGGGGATGAGAGACTTCTTTACCGTTGGTATTCCAATCAAGATGGAAAAGGTTAAACCTATACTGACTAGATGGTCATTCAGATACTTTTACGAGCATGAACGAAACCAAGTTTGCTCGATGATATTTTCTTGTTGAAATGGCTGGAAAAGAGCTTAATGACAACCCGTGGTGATATTTTTCGTAAAGTGCGGCCCCTCTGCCTGAGAAAGCACAAAAGTATGCAGAGGGGAACGGTCTTGGATTGAGTGTGCCAAGGAGGTCCTTTTCATGAAATGGTCTACATGGTCCGCAAAAGGAGGTAAGCGAGACGATGTAGATGCCCTTTCCTATACTTTAGTGAGCGGGAAAGGAAGCAGCTGTGCTCGGTGATCTTTTCATTGTTTTAAGGAGTCAGAAAAGAGCTTAAATGAAACTCTAATGTGTTCAACCGACTGCGGTGGCACGAGCGGTGCCCCATGTCGGGACGGTGGATAGAGGTCCAAAGGTCATCCGCGCAATATGGACGGAGCAAAAGGCTCTCAAACATGCCAATACATGCATGGGATATATCGCGGTAGAGGCCTACGAGATGGTGCGGCAAAGGCATGCAAACCGAGGTGGCTCTCGGATAGAGGTCAGGAGAGCGTGTGTGTGTGTTCTTGTGGACAAACTAGACTACATGCAATGTGAGTACAAGTCCGGAGGCATTTATATGAGAAAAGAAATGGTTTTGTGGACAGTGGTCTAGAAGTCCACGTAAGGTGTGGTAAAAAGAAAAGACAATCTATCTGTTAAAAATACAAAATAAAAGCTAAAATTACATTTCTTAATGGGCGGCGGCCCGAGGACACTTCTATGTCAAATACATGGAAGAAAAACAAAGGGTTTTCTGGACGATGGTCCAGATGTTCGCGTAAGGTGTGGTGAAAAAGACAATTATAAATACAAAAAGTAAAATTATAGTACAATCCTTAACGGACGGCGGCCCGATAGCTTGTATGAGTAGCGGTCGGGAGTGTGATACGAGTACCGGTCCGTAGACATTCGCATCATCATGTCTTGGCTCGTGAGCTGAGGTGACTTGTGGGAAATGGTCTTGAAATTGAATTATTAAACATGAGACAATGGTCTCATAAGGAGATAGAGGGCAGAATTCTGAAACCAGTGGCATGAACGGCGTCTCAAACGGAATCCGTATGGTCTTGTTATGTCGATCGGAAAAAATTAGGTCAAATGGGGCCTATAAAAGGGGAGGGTCCACATGGTGAAGTGTCATTGTCACTGTTCATTGTGGAGTTGGAGAGGTGGGCCCTAATTCTTCATTTGTTGATTTCTCTTGATCCGATCAACAGTTTCACGATCCACGACTTGCAGGTAAAAGGTCTCACTGAACCTCTTCATTTTGATGGCTTACTTATTGAATTTGACCACCTGGAGGCCCCCCATGAGTTGTTTGGGGTTTCTTGTGCGCTAGGTCACTCATTTCAAAGGGAAAGGTGTGCCCTGGGTGCACCTGTTGGGCCATTATGAGTGCCCTGGGTGCTCCTTTTGCTCAGATAAGTGCGCCCTGGCCTCCTTTGGGTGGTTTTTTTATGGTGGGGATGTCTGACATCAGGGTTTTTGCTTTGTGCAGGATGGTGGAGATCAAATGGAGGGAGAGAGACTGCAAGCTAGTCAGAGATACATCATTACATGATGGGGGTGTTAGAGATACACTAGCCCACTATGGGTTGCTAAAGTTTATGAGGATTCCACTTATGCGGAGCTTGGTTTTGCTGATGCAAACTTTGATCGGTTTCTGGGATGTTGCTGAGGAGGTGTTCATCTTCCAGGGCTAGCATATTGAGATTACGCTGGAGGATGTGTATTTCATTACTGGGCTCCCCATATTGGGATTAGTTGGTGACTTGGCACATATACTGTCTCGGGGGGATACATTAGAGGATCTATGTGATTGACACTGTTACGCTACGGCATATGTGCGTGGTTCCTACATCCTGATGTGTGACTCGAGGAGTTATCCACACGGGCAATGGGGACTTTACTGCAATGCATCTTGGGTTCCACGGGGGGCCACAAGATTTCTGGTGGTCAGCTGCAGTTAGTAGAGCGTACCATTGGTGGCACATATTATGCATGGGGCCAGATGTACTTGCGGGATGTTCGGCGTCAGCTGAACAAGTCGAAGACTACTGGCGCTGGTTTTTTCTTTGGCTCCTTCCTATGTGCTTTCTTCTTTGAGAAAGGACCTACACTTCGTCCTCATCAGGCTGTGGAGGACAGTGGTCCATGGGAGCCTAGGATGTATAGGTGGTGTCAGATGATGATTTGCGAGGGTGGCGATAGAGTGGGACACTTCTTCATAGAGGAGTTGTTGGAGCAGTGGCTTCAGCTACCTGTGGTGATCAAGGAGTACCCGTATGTGAGTATGGACTTCCAGGGAGATCCTGAGATGCCCTAACCTCTTGGTCAAGCTTGGGGACCAGCTGGTATGTATGCTTGATATTTTTATGTTTATCTTTGTGCATAGTATAGTTGAGCTGGTTAGTGATTTTCATATTGATGTATGTGGACGGATGGTGTCCTTGCTTGTGTGTGCAGATGTTGGTCCTCACCCGCCACCTGGGCATCGGAGGCAGGTTGTTATCGTACCTCCTACGGTGGCTACTATGGAGGCCCCTTCCGGGAGCTCCCGCAGGAGGCAACGGGACATGGATGGACTGGTACCGTACATGGAGGAGGTAGCTACTGGAGTGTCAGATGTTGGCTGGCAGCACCTGAGCACTAACTTTACTGCTACTATTCACAATCTTCCTCCCGAGATGACGGGTGTGATGAGAAAGATGGTTGTTGCTTGCGAGCACTTTCACCGGACTGCGAGAGGTGTTCTTCTTGCGGAGGATGTGTCCTCTTCGGAAGATGATGATGTCGAGTCGGATGATGAGTCTGAGTCAGATTAATAGCCTTGTGGTGCTATTCCTAGTGCATGGTGCACTTAGGAGTTTTTCTGTCGCTTATGTATATCCTGTTAAAAAAGGATATGTGGCTTCTCATTTTGTATTGGACATGTTGTGGACATGCAACTTATGGATTTATATCTATATATATATTTTACTCACATGGATGTGCTTTTATGGTTTTATTATGTGAGTCTTTTTATTATGTTGTGGAATGCAAATGCCTATGTGATGTATTATTACACTGTGTGTGTATTTTTAGACATGATTATGCATTATGTTATGGTTGTATGTTTCCTATATACTGTTATGGATGTGCCAATTTATAATATCATTAGCCTTTTGATCTGCGACACTATTGAGGTTCCTGGGAACATGTGTGAATGTGATGGATTCAAATGTTCTGACCATGTGTTTAGTACGCAGGTACTTTCTAAAGAGGCAGGATCGCGAACTAGGTAGCGATTTTTTAGTTGAGAAACGAGCAGCTGGGAGTCTAAGAAGACATCGAGATGATGAATTCCTGATTGTAGAGCGGCGGCCAAGAGGCCATTGACACCATCATACTTCACCTGGTTGTTGGTTGCGGTGCCCATGCATATTCTGTCGATGTGGATCAACTCATGCGATGGGGAGTAGATTACCCATGCAGCCGAGGCGAGGTTCAGGTACCATCTGCTTGCTCCATCTGTGAATCCCATATACCAATCTGAGGTGTGCTCCATTTGAAGCAATGAGAGGAAATGATACATAAGACTCAATTGGGAAAAATGTGTAAAACAAAAAATGGAAAAACTATAATACAATTTAGAACGTTGTCACTCAAAGGGGTGACGTTAGGGGGAAAGTCGTTTGGACTTTCCCAGGATCAGTTGTCATTCCTTTGTGTGACATGATGAATCCTTGGAGACGGACCCTGGGGACACAAAAAACACACTTGGATGGGTTCAAGTGGATTCTGCATTGGCAACATCGCATTAGGACTTGTCGCAAGTCCTCTATGTGTTGTGTGTGGTTTTGCGACCACACGATGAGGTTGTCGAAACAAACCAACATGATGTGAATGAGATCGTGGAAGCAGTGCATCATGGCGAACTGGAAGGTGGCTCCAGCATTTTTGAGGCCAAAGGGCATGGCTCGATAGGCAAATGTGCCTCGTGGGGTTGTGAATGATATTTTGTAACGGTCTTCTTTCTGGATTTGGATTTGGTTGTATTCGGAAAAACTGTCCATGAAGGAAAAGGCTTCATGTCCGGTGCATGCATCAATGATCTGGTCGATGAACGGTGTGGGGAAGTTGTCTTTGGGACATGCCCTTTGAGATCACGGAATTCTGTGCAAATGTGAATGGTACCCTATTTTTTATTCATGGGAATGGGATTAGAAACCCAAGTTGTGTATGCAATGGGATAAATGAAGCCGGGTGTGCGCAGCTTCTCTATCTCGGCTTTCACCACAGCCACTTTGGATGGATGGATGGGTCATTGCTTCTGGCGAATGGGTGCCACATCAGGCCATGTGTCGATGTGGTGTTCCATGATGGATGGATCTAAACCGGGAATTTCAGTGTATGACCAGGAAAATATGTCGTGGAATTCTTGGAAGAGAGCGGTGTAGGAATTGACCTCTTTCGGGGAGCAAGATGCCCCCAACATGATTTCTTCAACGATATCAGAGGTGGTTGAGATGTCAATCTTAATGGTTAGCAAAATGTTCACCATGTTCCCTTCTTCGAAGGCATCTGGTGCTGGGATTGTGTTCTTGAACCAGTCAACCTTCCCATGGATGAAATATTTGGTCTCCATGGAAAATTGGTCGGATTGCGACACTGGCTCTTCCGGGAGGAAGAACGAGCGATGGTGCATGTCATCCCATGGGTATTCTGGGGCGGTCAGAGCTTCAAGTATCTCCTCATCATTGTTGAAGCAACGGAGTGACAGGTCTGATGGACTGTCGTTCGAGATGGGGATGAGCTGGTCAGGGGAACTAGACATCATGTAAATGGACATGGTGTCGGACGAAGGAGGTGGTGGGTGAACTTCTTCGATCAAGGTGATCTCAGACTCAAGGGAATGGTGATGGAGGTTAGCAAGAGCCATTCGAAATTTGGGCAGGTCTTGGCAATGGTGGGAGTAATGTCCATACAAGCTACAAAGGGCACAAGCATGGTTTGTCCTCAATGCCTTGTTCTTGACTAGTGGCGTGGTTGGGAGTTCAACCATGGGGATATTTTCATTCGTATCCATGGCATCCATATGCGCACGTATCACTGGGATTTCAAGGCAATTCTGAGTTGGATGGCCCTATTGTTCACAGATGGCACAAGGTGGGACTTGTCGTGGTTCTACAGTGGCTTTAGTGTTCTTTCCCCTAGCCCTTTTGGGTTGGGGCGGTGCACGTGCGGGTGCAGTGGTTGGCTTATATGAATAGGGTGGGGGGTGGGACTCAACCGCAATAGGTTGCACCAGAGTTAACACAACTTGGGACATTGCTGGTTGAGCTGGTGGATCTAGATACCACACCGGGATCCCCAACGTAAAGTTGGGTAGGCTTAAGGTGGCCATGACTGGCTTGCTCATGACACCAGGTGGGGGAAAGAGGAAGGGAATTGTATGGACCGGAGATGAACCCACATAACTCCCAGCTGGTTGCATGTGGGGGTGAGGTTGTGGTTGTGGCTGCGTGTAATGCTACTACTGTAGGTGATGTTGCGGCTATTGTTGCCGTTGTGGCTGCGGACGATGTTGTGGTTATGGTTGGGGATGCGGCTACGGTTGTTGTTTGGGTGCAGTGGTGCTTGATGAGACCATGCACAGGTCCACAGTTTGCTTTTGTGTTGGTGGTGGTGACACCAACAGGAAAGGAGCCATCATAGTGGGATCGATAAACAACCCAGGGCCCACATTCAATAGTGGGGAGGCTAGTGTGTTTTCAACCACAATGTTGGTTGCAGGGATGACATTAGCGTGTGTGGTCGTCCCTTGCGGCTCAGTAGTGGTGATGGTAGGGATAACGTTGGTAGGTGTTGTTAACCCTTACAGATCATGGTAGGTGAGCTGGTCAACCGTCACAATCTTCCCTTCATGGGGGGACATCATGAGGCGAAAGACAGTTGATGCGACGGCTTGCATGGCATACATGTAACTCCTCCGAAGGAGGAGGTTGTAATCCAGTTGAGCGTTGACAACCTTGATGTCGATCAGGACTGTCTTGCCGGCTAACGTGATGGGGACATGGGGGAGGATTCCTTGGGCTTTAGTGGGATGTCCATCATAAGCGCACAAAGTCGTGGAGGACGGTTACAGAATCAGTGATCCAAGATTCTATCAAACCAAGGTAGACATGACGCATGTGGATTCCCCCTCATCCACTATGCATCGGTGCACAACCAAGTTCCGGATGGATACCAGGATTTGGAAGGCGATAGTGGAGGGCATGCGCGGCTCTCCGTTCTCTATGTCAAATGCGATTAGCTTGTAATCGGAGGGGTCTAATACCCCTAGAGCGGCTAGTAAGGATTTCTACTGCATTGAGCACATTTTAAGTACCTCAAGAGTGGACATGGCAGTTGGCGTTTGGGCCAAATCATCCACAATGCTATAGTTGACTACAGCTCTAACTGTGGCATTATTGGAAATTCTACATATGGGGGGGCGCGAGAATGGGGGTAACTGGAGAGGTAGGTTGGTTGTCTTAGACATGGATGCTATTGATGAGTCGACAGGTTCTGTGGTGGTACCATACTGATTTCATCTAGTCTGTAAGTTGACCTCTTCAGTGGTCATGGTCATCAGGTGTTGAACACTTGTTTCGGTCGTGGGAGGTGCCCCTAGAGCATTGGGATTGGCTTGAGGAGGGGGAGCGGTTGCCACCAATCCTTGGACTGGTAGTGGGTTTTGAAGCACCATGGGAGGAGGTCCTTGTGGTGCCTGGTTGGGTTGGGATTGAGTGGGGGAATTGGTGGCCTGTTGGGCCTCATTTTGAATGGCCTGCTTAGCACGAGCCATGAGGGGACACTCAAATGTGTAAGGCCCATAAACACCATAGAGTGTACAAGGTTGGTTTGTGTGCAACAGAGTGTTGCGTCTTGGTGCATTCTGTCGTGGGGGATTTTGGGCTAGCCGGTTAGCCGCGACATTATTGGGAGGGTTCGGTAGCTGACCGCCTCCCTGCGGTTGGTTATTGCCTTGGTTGCGGGGCTGGTTGTTTCTAGCTTGCCCTTGTTGATTGTTGGGGGCAGCCTGGTTGGGATGGTTTTGTTGTGCAAACACTTTTCCCAACGGAGTGGGTGGAGCAGGGGCGGGGGCTTGAACTTGTTGCACTGGTGGTGCATAGTATATTTGTGGGGGTGGTGGTGCCACGAATGTGGGAATTTTCCCCACATACTATTGTGTTGGCCAATCCATGGCCTGAGCTTGCTGCGGTGGCGCAGGTTGTGCATAAGAGGTTGTTGCTCCAGACTGGGACATCATTCTATCATAGTCCGGAGCTTGGTTTTGGTAAGCAACATTAGCGGTGTTGCTTGGTTGCAGTGTAATGGTAGGTGGTGTTGGCCAAGGTTGTGGTTGTTGGGAGACTGACCCTATGATGCCATCCACTGTGTGGGATGCCCCCGGTGTGTCACAGTAAGAGGTACTTGGACGAGGAGCATCTGGAATGACAATGTACAAGTATCCAGACTGGGCGTAAATGAGATCAAACTGTTGGGCCTTCAATATGGCCTCTTCTTCAAATTGGGGATGTTCATATGCAGCATCCTTTGTGATGGGTGGGAGAAAAGTCTTGAGGAACCAATCCAAGAAGATCCTGTCATCAAGTTGGATCTTACACAAGCTGCGGTGCCGCCGCCACTTATGGATATGATCAGTGATGTGAGTGGCGGTGTTTTGGCGATAGGATAGCAGGATCTCCACCCCCTCATCATATCTGATAGGGAGTCGAAAATACTGTAGGAACATGAAGGCTAGGGAGTTGAAGTCGGGGTACTTGGCTTGTGGCAGCTCAATGTACCATTTGGCCATGGTACCTATAAGGGTGCATTGGAACAACCTCGGCCTAATGGATTTGTCTACGATGTTGTTGGTTGAGCACAATAGATGGAATGTCATTATATGATTTTGGGGGCATTCCCCAGCTTTGCCTTCAAACTTTGGGATGTCTGATGGCAACTTAGTTGGCATGGGTGGCCAGAAAGCTTGGTGGTGGATGGGGTCATTCGTTAATCTAGCCAATTCAGGCAAGTTCAGATGAGCCATGAAGGGAATATTTGACCCCAAGTTGATGTGGGATGGGGCCACAATGGGGGTGGGGTTTGCAGGTGCATAATGCATCTACATGGTTGGGGGTGCTTGTGGTGGCACCATGGCGGATGGGCCAATTCCCCCAAGTGTCGTGGGTGGGATGGTATGGGTAGCGGGGGCATTTTCCCCATGTGTGGCGGTAGGGGCAATGTGGGTGGTCGGTGCACTGCCCCCCTATGTGGCAGGGGGACAATGTGTGTGGAGGGGCCACTGCCCCCATGTGTTACCACTGGGCCAACTTGGCTGGTCACTATTGGTGGTGGCAATTAGCTAATGACAGTCTGCATGACTGTGCTTGGACCACTTGCCAAGTTGTGGGTGACAGGTTGTGATGTGGACATGGGTCCACTTGCTAAGGTTAGACCGAAAAATGGATCCGGGTTTGCACTAGCCACGGGGCTTGATGGTGCGGTGTGGAGGTCTGGTTCGGACTGATATGGGTCTGAATCAGAATCAGAGGCTGTGTGGCCCTTTGATGGTGTGGGAGATCACTGAGAATAGCTACGACGGTGCCGACTGAGTGTTCCAAATGGTGGTGGTTCGCCTCTTAAGCGTGAGGAAGATCGTGGAGGATCAATTATGTTCGCTTTTGTATATGAAACTGGTGGGTATGAGATTTGGACCCCGGTTTCAATGGCTTCCTATTGGCTGAAGGTGGTCTCTCGGCCACCAATACTGCCAGAAGATAGTGCTTGGCTTGTTCCTCACGGGTGGTTCTACTCAATCGGAAGGGGTCGTTGCCCATTTCGCTTGGCAATTCCTCTCGGCGGCCAGCTACTTTGGGGTTCCTGTGGTACTCCTCACAATGAGTTTCTAGGAAAATCCCAAGTAATTCCCACAGTTGAAGCAGTCAGGGACTTATGTCCTCAAAGACTGTAGAATTGATTGAACTTAGTGTAAATTTGGTAAATTTTAAGGCTTACTCAGCGTCATGAACTGAGTTGGGTTAATTATTTGGTATGGTGTGTTGGTTTGATTATTTGTTCTGGTATTTAGCTTGCAATATGGTTTATGAATTCATGGTAGAGTTCATGTCATGGTTTTGTATGCAAACATAAACAGAAATTTGTAAGCAAGTATGGTGATTAACCCTGAATTGTTGGCCTAACTAAATGTCTACCTCTTAGTGATATTCTTCTTCAACCAAGAGAAGGCAATGGGATCTCAACACAATGGGACTAAGCCCATCCATATATCCTCAGGTCACCTCCCAAGTGCTAGGTTGGTCAACAGGGAGGACGCTTAGCACCGTGAGAAGCCCTCCTTCTTGACCCCCTCTACCTTCTAGGTCACCTGGTTTTAGTGGTTTGGGAAAAATACCATGGAGTGCCTAGATATATAGGAGCTTACCCTTCATCGTATCTCAGAATACCTCGAAGGGTGATGAATGGGTAGAGGAGGAAGGGGGCAGCAATATGGTTATTTTTAAGTTACTTTTAGTTAGACTAGTTGATTTTATTAAGCCTTAATGATTTATTTAGCATATACACATTGTTCGTGGATTTATTTGCAGAAAATAAAAACTGGAATTGAAAGAGACCTGCAATGGTGGACATAGGCAGTTGGGCCACACTAACAGTCCTCTAAAACTGAAATTATTGTTAATTAAACTTAAATACAACTTCTGTGTGACAGGCCGCACATTTCTGACCAAATCCAGCGAGGGGGCCACGAGATTTTTCTAGAAATGAGCGAGGGGGTCGCACAGAATGCGAAAACAATCGCAACCTGAGCTTTTGGGATGAATTCGTGCCTATTTGAGGATTAAGTGCACCCTAGGCACACCTGTTGGCCAATTAAGAGTGCCCCAGTCTCACCTTTTCCCCCAATAAGAGCGACCTGCTCCGGAAAGGGGTTTTTTGGTGATGGAGGGTCAAATCTGGCCGACAGTAACTGGTACTGGGGTCAGTATGACTCGGCTCGGCCCAGCAGAGGCTTCAGCACTGACTAAAATAGGAAATAAAGCATATTTAAATAGATCTAACCTAAGATTTCTGAAAACTAGGGTAAAATGTAAAAAACTTGAAAATTTGAAATTTTTGGCCCAAGGATCCTGTGGGATCGACCCAGTGGAGTTGCCAAAGCTGTAGTGAGAAATTCTCCTCACTACAGGGGCTGGAATGGCTCCCTTGTGCCTATAGGGCACAAGGGTAGGTTCCCACCCTTTGAAAACAGTAAAAAACGGAATGGAAATATGGCATAAATAGAGCAACGAATTGAAACTAAGCTAATCTAAACAAGACTAAGAAAATGGAAGCTACTGTAAACTAAATCTAAGAGCTAATAACATAAATAAAGATGGATATGCAGCCCTTGTGAACCCCTCCGCACACAGTAGGTTAAGGTTCCACCTCCAAAACCTGCAAAATAAGCTTAAGCTACTAAACCTGCAAACAATGTCAATGAAAAACCTGCAAATAGAAATGAGAGTTAGGAAACAAAACAAATAAATAACCATGAAAAGAAATTATACCTCACTTAGGTGGAAATGGGCCACCATGCCCTAGCTCATGGGAGCACCTCTCTCTTGGTTGGGAAGCAATGGCTTGATGAGATGGAGATGGAGGAGAGGGAAAGTGGGTGGTTTGAGAGCAAGAGGTGTCAAAGCATCCACGGGCAGCATAACAATAGGCAAGTGAGGAGTGTTTTGAGAGTGACCCCCCACCCTCCTTTTATAGTTTTTCCAAGGTATTTTAGGGTTTTAAGCCCTTGGTTAGGGCTTTAGCCCCTTCCGCCCCAACTTTAGCCCCTTTCAGGGTTTTAGCCCCTTTTTGAGGGCTTTAGCTCCTGGGGGTCTATTTTGGGCTCTTTTTTTAGGTTTTTAGCCCTTTTCTTCATCCTTGGGCTCTTTTGGAGGTGTGGGGGTCAAATGGAAGGTCTTATGGGGTGAAATGAGTGTTGTGAGATGGTGTCCTTAGGTGGTGTAGGCCATTGAGAGCTATGTGGGGGATTTTTGGGTTAACAATAAATATGGATTAGGATTTGACAAAGAAAAGAAACCAGAATATTCTTCTTGCACAAATCAAGATGGAAATAAAAGAAGCTATGTTGTTGTACTCATGAGCCAAATTAAAAGTGAATAAAGTAAGAAATCTGCTTCTCCCTTACTAAGAACATATATGATGCCTAAAAGACCAATGATAAGTAAACATCAACAACTCTTTTTAGGAAATTGTTACACCTGTAACAATTTTGGACATGTGGCTAGAAATTGTAAACTAATGGTTCCTATTGAGAAACACATTTCACCACAACCTTCCTTCTATAAGAAAAGTGGTACTAGAAGCAATCCAGAAAGAATAAGTTATAATTATTTTTCTCCTCTACATAGTTATAGTATAGAATGCTACAAATGTGGAAATCTAGGACACATTGCTAGAAATTGTGAACTAGTGATTCCTATGGATAACACCTCAAAATCTCAAGACAAAGGGGAGAGGAAGGCTTGGAAGAAGAAGGATAACACAGAATGTTAATTAGCTCTATGTGTTATATAAAAACAAAATCTATGGCATGTGGACATTGGATGCTCAAAAGACATGACAGGAGACCCAAATAAATTTACAATCCTAAAACGAAATAAAAAAGGAAAAGTCGCTTTTGGAGATAATTTGTCCTCCAAAATAATTGGGAAAGGTATAGTAGCTATTAGAGAAAAAATGAAAGCTCAAAATGTTTTGTTGGTAAATAATTTAAAACCATTTTTTTAAGTGTGAGCCAAACATGTGATCAAGGACACATATGTACATTCGACTCCAAGAAATGTGAAATCAGAAGAAAAGATTCAGGAAAACTTGTTGGGATTGTTGTGTGAACTCCAAGAAATGTGTATATTGTAGAAAATGAAGAACAATGTTATATGAGGCAAATTGATGAAATTTTGTTATGGCATAGAATGATGGGGCACTTGAACTTTGATAATCTTGTAAAAATTAGCCAAAAGGGAGTTGTCACGTACCCCAATTCCAATAACATTTTATGTTTAGGAAGACATTATATTTTATTTTTATTGTAAAGTTTGAGACTATTGACCATGTGGGGTCAAGGATGACTGTAATTAATTATGCAGAACATTTTATTATTAATAAATAAAAGATGAGACAAATAGCCTAAGGAGGTTGTTGAAAGAGTGTCCACTGGCCCACTAGGTGGAATAGACTGGGGTGAGAGAAAACTGACACATGGCAGTATCCTCAACCACTTCTACCTGTTGCAAGGGGAAACTTCCCTAATTTTGTGGTCATGTTCCCCAAGAAAGTGGAACAAGAGCAGGTGGCTCATTAAGTTAAAAAATTACCAAAAGACCTAGGCATGCATATATTTACCCATCGAATTCAGTAGGAGGCTGTTCAATCATTACCTTGTGAAAATTATGAAATTGAGAATTGTGCACAAGAGATTCGATGAGGGGAAAGACAGAAGTGTTTTTGAGTCATTAAGACTATTTTTCAGAACTAGTGCAACTTGTTAGTTGATTTCTTACTTCTGAGGACAGAAGTACTGATGTTAAGTACTTATGTGGAGTTGCAAGGGTATTTAAACCCAATTCTACACACAATGATTTTGATCCGGTGGATCAGTGGACAAGCTTGGGGGTCCTAAGACAAGCAGTTGAGATATATTCAGGAAAGCTTAGGTGGAACGGGCTCCTTGGGATGTTTGTCTCCTCTATAAGTTATCTGGTTCCAATGTGTGATTTTATTTATCTTATACAAGTAAAGTAATGAAATGGAAGTAGTCATGTTTTTCTATTAAATCTTAGATACTTGCAGTTGCAAATAGACTGTTTTAAGTCTGCATTATTATCCAGGAATTTACTTGTATTTGTTTAACAGAAAAAATGAACCTAGATTTAGATTATATATATTATTGAATAAAATCCCTATCTTTATTTTTCTACTCGTCATAAGATGAAGTACTCTAGTACATAAAGTTAAATTAGTGGGATGAGTATATAAGGATAAGTTGTTTTGAATCTGCTTTACTCAAAAAGTTTTACTAATTACTTGAGCAAGACAGGATAATAATCTTTTTCTAGAAATCTTTACATTTATATAAATTTCTCTAAAATTATTACACAGAGTTTTTATTGTAAGCTTTTGTTACATAACCTTAAATCTGTTCATATCATAATACAATAATAATTTCCTTTTTTAGGACTTAAACCTAAATATATATAAACCTCTACAGAATATTATAGAAAGTCTAGTATAGTAAAATTGTTGTTTTACAAATAGCAATTTGTGAGTACTATAATAAAATAAATATCACTGCAAAAAAATTAAATTATTTACATTAGCAAAGAATATTGGTATTATTGTAATATTAAAGGTATCTAAAGCAATTACATAAATAACAAAGCAGTAAAAACCAAACCAACTCAAGCATTATAGCTTGTAAACGGTTTGTTTTCAAAACCCTAAGTTGTTAACATAAACTTCCTTTTTCATTCCAGAAACTATTGAAATCAAGAAAGATTCTACTTTTACATTTTAAACAATCAATCCATGTTAATCTAAATATCAAAAAATTGCTTAATAAAAACCAAAACCTAGGTCATCTTTTACAGTACTGCTTTTATAGATAAAAATTAAAATAATTAATTGCCAAGTGGCTTTACCCAGTCACATCCGAAGTAAAATTTACAATAAATTATTTGACAGAGCTTAAACAAAAGAAAACTCCTTACCAAACATCTTACACTGTGTTTTGGGAAAACACAAAAATAAGATATTACTAAAAATCGTTACGCTCAGGCCGCAAACTCTGCCTTTATCTTTTATAAACAGAGTTTTATTTATCAAAATAATAACCAACATTTGCCATCATTTTAGAAACAAAATAACCATAACCACAAATAATTTACAGAGTTGAGCGTTTAGGCCAAAGAATCTTCGTTTAATGTATTACAAGTTTAAAGCAAATGATTTTTAAAAAAACCTAGAACAGTAATGATTCTACCCTAACCATTACAAAAGTTGTAGCTCGTTGAACAAACCCTAGGGATTAGAACAATAATGGCCATACGGCCTTCTTCCCCATCCTTAACAAAATTTAAAAAAAAAAACTTCTAATACAGTAAATTGAACATCACAGCAAGCAGGTAATCAGCCATAAGCACCATGGATATCATCACTGCGTTTTCAACAATGAAGGTCACCCCAAGGAAAGAACCAAGGCTTACCGAGCCTAGGGAGCCCAAAACCTTTAGCTTCGGCCTAAACGTTTTCACTATCAACGTTGTGTTGTCGATTTATTCTCACCTACGTGCATTAAGCAAAACATTTTGGAACTATTAGTAAGAAGCCTGACTCCATTAAAAAATCAAAGGAAATAAAATGCTCGAAGGATATGGAAAATACTTACAGTGCAACCACAAGTTCATGACTGTGGAAAGAAAAACCAGAACCTCCACCTTGTTAACGCTCAGGGACACTCGAAGATAACCATGGTTTGAACACCGAGCTCAAATGAAACCTACAGTGCAACCACGAGCTCACGACCATGGAAAGAAAAACCAGAACCTCCACCCTGTTAACGCCTTGGGAATTCGAAGATAACCATGGTTTGAACATCAATATAAAATGAAACCTCTAGCTCACAGATATGGAAAGAAAACTTGAACTTACACCTACCAAATGCCATGGAAATGATTTAAGGGTATTTGTTACAGAAGCCGAGAAGGCCGAGGGCCTATCAGCTCTTCCTTCCATCCCTCAAATAGGAAGTGAAGTTGAATGGAATTTAAGGCAAAGTGTTTAATGTTTTGGTGCTTAGGGTTTAACACCAAACCCTTCTTCCAGCTATCTTCTACCACATGTAATCCACTAACCACGAAATTCGATGGTTGTGATGTAGTTTGGAGCCTGTGTTTGGTATAAGGAAACAACATCGTGACTTTTGGTTAAACTTGTACCAAATATTATATGCAAGCAATATTACTAATTTTGTTTACAATGAAATGATATATGAGTTGTTAGGTCAAAGCTTCAAAGTTAGGATGTAGTTTATATGTGGTGCATCAAGTATATATATGCCTAGGTTAGTGTTTTATACTATGCTTTGGATTTAGTCATAGGTTAGTTTGTATTATATGTATTGTAAATATATACTAAGGATAGTATATATGTTATGTATAGCATGTGTATATATTTAGGCCAGGGTTGTTTTAGTTATAGATAGTATATAATTGCTAAACAAAAATAGCAATGATAATGTTAGAACTTAGAAAATTCCATGTTTTAGCAGAAAGATTTTCCATAGTTATAAAACGTGGAAAGTAATAAGGGTTCCAGTACTTTCAAACATCTAAAAGCATGTGGATAATTAAACTCCATCAAACTTATAACTTATTTATCAAAACAAATAAGCACACTAGCAACTCTATTCTGCTATCAAGATAAATAGTCTTGGTTATGGAACTGGGAGTGTATTACCGTACGATATTTTAGAATTGAAAATAAAGTTTAGGACCTTCTTTCCTAACTTACTCCCTTTTAGTCTTCCAAACCTTAAAGCTTTACACCTCGTAACCTAGAAGTAAAATTTTACCTGTAAAGATCTGTACAAGCATCAAATATGCATTAGCTTGAGAAAGCTAAGTAAGCCTTGGGAAAACCTGAAGCCCCTTCAGTAAGACAAGAAAAGCAACTATCAAAATCTTACACAAGCTGGAAAATAAAAAATTGATCTAAATTCTTTAAGTTTCTAACTCATTAACTTTCAAAACTAAAAATTCATTACATATTGATTTCAGTCAGTAACATGTATATTAAAAGTTAGTAAGTATTTCGGTAAATCTTTAGTTACAGTTAGTAGAGAATATTAATTCCTAGTTTTCTCTTATCGTATTGATTATAGGCTATCGGTTATCTAAACTAAACTTAGTTGTTAACTAGCATTTTAGGCTATGACTTAAACATTTAATGTCACAAAGAAAATTTTAAATTTTTGTAAATTTTTGGGGTGTTACATATGGTATCAGAGCACACGTTCAGACACTAGGCCTGAAGTGGCTCAAACTCGCGTAAACAAAAAAGTAAATAGAAAGTATGTGTACTAATTTATGATTTTAAATGTTGTTTTACATAAAATTTTCTGAACTAGAATTGCAAGTATGGAAGGACTCGAAGAGTATGTTGAAGAGGGGTCCCCATTAAATGAACAAAGTTATTCTAGAAAAGAACTTGTTAAAGAAGATATAACTAATAACTCATCTGAATTACTACAAATAGTTAAGGATTTAGAAACTGAAATGGAGATTGCTAAAAAAGAGAATGAGAGAATTCTAAGAGCTCGAGAGGAGATAAATCAAATACTGCTGGAAAAATTTCATAAGGAAGAAAAGAAAAAGCACATAGAATCTGACAATACGTCCTATCAACATAAGAGGAAAAATGTCAAAACACTCTAAAATTGAAAGCAATTCTTCTTCTGAAATTTACAAGGACTCACACAAAAAGAACCACCAGTATTCTAGTGACAGCAGTGAGGGTAATTATCATTCTAAAAAGAAGAAATATAAGCCCTGGAGAGATTTCTGGAGAGTTTAAAAACATTAAACCACCAAATTTTAATGGTGAAACATAGAAAGGAGAGGAATACGAAGCATGGCTGTTCGGAATGAAAAAAGTACTTTCAAATATATAATTACTCAAATCAATTAAAAACAAGAATGACGATACATAACTTAATTGGAAAAGTCGACATCTGGTGGCAGGACATAAAACGAGTTAAGCGTATAAAAGAGAAGAATATAAACTGGATCACTTTTAAAAAGTACTTTAAAAAGAAATTTCTGTCGGAGCAGTATTACGAGGCGCAAACTAAAGAATTCTATGACCTAAAGTTGGGAACCATGAATATGAAGGAGTTAAATAGTAACTTTTTAAGTTTACTACGGTATGTGCCTTATATTGTCGATGAAAAATATAAGGTACAACGATTTCTGAGTTGTTTACCTTTTCATATTAAGGACAAAATTGAATATGATAACCCCAAGACCGTTGAAGAGGCCATGCGAAAAGCAAATTTCTGCTATGAGCAGAACCAGAAAAGGGAGAACATTCCAAACTGGAAAACCAAGAGGTCTAATAATTTTGAACACAGAAAGAAGGGTTTCACACCTAACTGGAATTTTGGGAATAATAACTCACGTAATGTTCCTAACAAAAATTTTCAAGGAAATAAAAGTAACTCACCGCAAAATCCTACGGGCACAAGAAATAAATAATTCACAAATAATCATAGTAATTACGTTAAAAATAACGAACGTAAGGAACCAGTAAAATGTTGGGAATGCCAAGGACCTCACTATGCATCATTCTGTCCCAACATAAAGAAGACTATTAACAACATTCAAGTTGTGCAGGAAGAATTAACGGTTGGTGATTTAGCGAGAGGGATGCCCAAATTCAATGCAGCGTTTGAGAATAGACAGGCTGAATATCAGACCTCCATGGTGGAAGTAGAAGGTATGATGAACCATAAACCCATTTCTATTTTAATTGAACTTGGGGATAGCCTGAGTTATGTCTCTCCTATTTTAGTAGACAAAAGTGAATTACCAGTAGATAAATCTACAAAGTCATTGCTAGTTCAATTAGCTACAGGAGCAAAAAGAAAAGCAACTGATTTTGAGAAAAATTGTACATTATTTATGAATCAGTTTGAAACTTCTGTAAAGTTGAATATACTTCTGTTAGGCTCTTATGATGTATTAATCGGAATGGATTGGTTGGAACGGCATCGAGTAGTGCTAAATTTTTTTGATAAAACCTTTACTTATTTAAATAACAAAGGATAAATGGTAATAGTAAAAGGAATCCCTAGGAAAACAACAATCAGACAGGTTTCTGCTTTACAACTAAAAAGGGTTGTTCGGAAGGGATGTAAAGCTTTTGCTGTAACTATAACTAATGAAGAATACATTAATAAACAAGACAAACTAAAATTAGAAGATATACCGATTATGAGAGGTTATTCGCTTGTATTTCCAGAGGAAATTCTAGGATTGCCTCTAAAAAGAGAGTTAGATTTCACTGTTGAGCTACTACCTGGTGTAGTGCCTAACTCAAAAGCTCCTTGCCGGATGAACATCCTGGAGCTTAATGAACTAAAATCACAATTAAAGGAACTGACTCATAAAAAGTATATAAGACCAAGTGTGTCCCCTTGGGGAGTACCGGTCATCTTTGTTAAGAATAAGGACGTTACTCTATGCGTATGCATTGATTACCGTCAACAATAAGATGACAATCAAAAATAGATACCCATTTCCCCGCATAGATGATCTGTTCGATTAGTTGTGTGGAGCATCAGTATTTTCAAAAATTGACTTAAGATTCGGTTATCATCAAGTCCGGATTAAGGATGAGGATATTTTCAAGACAGCTTTTAGGACCAGATATGGTCACTATGAGTTCATTGTCATGCCATTTGGGCTCACTAATGCCTCGACGGTCTTCATGTGTTTAACGAACAATGTATTACATAAATATCTCGATAAATTTGTAGTATTTTTTATTGATGATATTTTAATCTATTCTAAAATTAAAGAAGAGCACGAGGAACATTTAAAAATTGTTTTACAAGTGTTATGGCAACATTAGATTTATGCCAAGTTCAGTAAATGTGACTTCTTTAAAGATAAAATACAATACTTGTGTCACGTAATAACTAAATATGGGATCTCGGTTGATCCAGATAAGATAAAAGAAATTAACGAATGGTTTCTCCCAAAGGATGTGACTGATGTACGGTCATTCATGGGGATCATCGGTTATTATCGAAGGTTCAATGAGGGTTTCTCAAGGATCACAAATCCCATAACTTCTTTACAGAAGAAGGGGAAGAAATTTGTATGCGATCAAAAATGTGAAGAAATTTTTAAGAAATTAAAAGAATTATTAACTACAACACCAATTTTATTAATTGTGGATCATAACAAGGACTTTGTTGTATGCACTTATGCATGCAACGATGGCCTTGGTGGGATCTTAACTCAAGAAGGACACATAATAGCATACGAGTCTAGAAAACTTAAAATTCATGAGAAAAATTATGCTACTTACGATCTAGAATTGGATTTCGTAATACATGCTTTAAATATGTGGCGCCATCACTTCACCGAAAGAAAATTTATGTTAATGATGTATAATAAGGGTTTAAAGTATTTGTTGGATCAACCAAATTTAAACGCAAGGCAAGCTAGGTGGCTAGCTTTCCTTAGTGAGTATGATTTCGAGATCCAACAAATCAAGGGAAAATAAAATAAAGCAGTTGATGCTTTGAGTAGAAATGCAAGATTGAATTTTATGGCAGCAATCGGTACTTATAAAATAGATTTAGAAGATCGGCTCAAGGAAGGAGTAAAATTGGATGAAAATTATCAAAAATTACAAGCTAAAGTGGCAAAAAATGTAACTAAAAGTTTAAGTACATGTTACAGTCTAAATGAAAAACGGTTAATACTTTATAAAAATAGGTTGTATGTGCCTAAAATGCCTAAAGTTAAGTTTCTAATTTTAAATGAAATACATAAAAATCCTTATTCAGGACACCCTGGCTACCAAAAGACAATAACTATGTTACAGAAAGATTATTTTTGGCCGAATATGAAGAATGAGTTGGTAGAATATATTGCTAGATGTTTTGAATGTCAACAGGTCAATACTGAACATTAGCATACATCCGATTTATTACAGTCGTTACCAATTCCTAGCTGGAAATGGGAAATAATCAGCCTTGATTGCATTACAAGTTTGCCTAGAAATCAGAATCAAAAAGATTCGATAATGGTAGTCATTGACAAACTCAGTAAAGCAACCATTTTATACCAGTAAAGACCACTCATAAGGCTGCTAATATTGCTGAAATATTTGTGAAACAAATATTTCATTTACATGGAATTCCAAAAGTTATAATTTCTGAAAGGGACCCTAAATTCATGAGAAACTTCTGGAAATATTTATTTAAAGGTTTAAATACTACTTTAAATTTCAGTACATCTTTTCATCCATAGACGGATGGACAGAATAAAAGGGTAAATCAAATCTTGGAATATATACTAAGGATGTATGTTAGAGAACATCCAAGTAAATGGGAGGACTACTTACACTTGGTTGAGTTTGCATATAACAACCACTACCAAGCTTCAAAAAAATTCAGCCCATTTGAAATTCTCTATGGAAGAAAATGAAATACTCCCATCTCACGGAGTAACCCAGTTGATAGGTTAATACTAGTAGTTGAGTTATTAAGGGAGATGGAATTAACTGTGAATCAGGAACAAGGTAATTTAAAGGTGGCACAGGATAGACAGAAGAGTCAAGCAGATCTTAAATGAACTTAGAAAGAGTTCTAGCTGGGAAAACATGTTTCTATTAAGGTAAAACCTAAGAAGAGTTCCTTAAAATTAGGGATTTGTGCTAAGCTAGCACCAAGGTACTATGGGCCTTTCGAAATATTGTCTAGATTTGGACCAGTGGCATACCAACTGGCCTTACCACCGAATATTAAAGTTCATAATGTTTTTCACATTTCTATTTTAAAAATATATGTACATGATGCTACTCATGTGATAAATTGGAATGATGTGTAGGTGGAACTCGAAGGATATTTTCTGGTGGAACCGGACAGTATCCTCGACAAGAGGGAGATCTTGCTTCGGAATTACACCATTGGGTAGGTGAAGATGCAATGGAAGCACCTTAGTCCAGAAGAAGCAACCTGGGAATTGGAGAGTCATATGTAGGTAGCATATCCAATTCTGTTCCACGAAATCTCTGAGGATGATGAATAAAGGTCCAAGTGCTGAAGATGTCGTTTCTAATTGAAAGATCAAAATGCTGAAGATGTTGCTGATCAAAGACTGAAGATGTTGCTGATGATGAAGACTGAAGATTGAAGATGAAGACTACATGATGTTGAAAAGCTTCCAATGATTTATAGATGTGTTACCCTGCTGATGTTGATGATGTCCCCTATCTCTACTCTTGTTGTTGTTGATGTTGTTGTAGAATACCCTTCTCGTTAAGGGGGAATGTTGAAATAATGTAACTTCGAATAATATTCTATATGTATCTTTTTTTGGTCCCCGATGGTCCTATCGGGAGAACCAATTGTATTACATTATACCCTGATGCTCCTAATCGGAAGAACTAATAAGAGTCATGAGGTAGTCCCCTCTAATTGTAAAGGTGGGTCATTAGCACCCCAGTGTGGTTACTTGAGCCTACATGTGTAACTCGAGCCTACATGATTTAACTCGAGCCTACATGTCAAATGAGTTAACTTAAGTGAACAGATGAATATAAATAGAGGTGTAGTGCTGCTCATTTGTGACACACACACTCTCACTTGGGTAGCGCATTAGTGGAGAAGAGAAGTAGTTGGAGAAGGAGAAGGATCAGTCTTTGATCTCCTTGCTAGTTTTATCTTTTATCTTTTTGGGGCATCTATATTGAGGAAGATTTTGCTGGGTTTTTCCCAGGATAAATCTTTGTGTTCCTTTTTTATGGTTGTGCTTGTCTATCTTTCAGTGATCCTGTTTATATTCTTTTGTCATGAAAATGAAATGAAATACTGATGTCTTAGCTAAGCATATGAAAATTTAACAATTTTTTGGTGGAACCGGACTGTATCCTCGACAAGAGGGAGATCTTGCTTCAGAATCACACCATTGGGCAGGTGAAGATGCAATGGAAGCACCTTAGTCCAGAAGAAGCAACCTGGGAATTGGATAGTCATATGCAGGCAGCATATCCAATTCTGTTCCATGGAATCTCTGAGGATGATGAATAAAGTAACATCGAGGACGATGTTAGACTGAAGGGGGGGTGTATGTCATGTACCCCAATTCCAATAATATTTTATGTTTAAGAAGACATTATATTTTATTTTTATTGCAACGTTTGAGAGTATTGACCATGTGGGGTCAAGGATGATTGCAATTAATTATGCAGAATATTTTATTATTAATAAATAAAAGATGAGACAAATATCCTAAGGAGGCTATTGAATGAGTTTCCACTGGCCCACTCGGTGGAATAGACTAGGGTGAGAGAAAAGTGAGACATGATGGAAGCATGCTCAACCACTTCTAGCTGTTGTAGGGGGAAACTTCCCTAATTTTGTGGTCATGTTCCCCAAGAAAGTGGAACAAGAACAGGTGGCTCATTAAGTGAAAAACTAACCAAAAGACCTAGGCATGCACCTATTTACCCATCGAATTCAATCATTACCTTGTGAAAATTCTGAAGTTGAGAATTGTGCACAAGAGATTCGATGAGGGGAAAGACAAAAGTGGTTTTGAGTGATTAAGACTATTTTTTAGAACTAGTGCAGCTTGTTAGATGATTTCTTACTATTAAGGCAGAATTACTACTGTTAAGTACTTCTATGGAGTTGCAGGGGTATTTAAACCCAATTCTACACATAGTGCTTTCGACCTAGTGGATCAGTGGACAGGCTCGGGGGTCCTAAGACAAGCAGTTGAGCTATCTTCAGGAAATAGTTGCAAGGTTATTTAAACCCAATTCTACACATAGTGCTTTCGACCTAGTGGATCAATGGACAGGCTCGGGGATCCTAAGACAAGCAGTTGAGCTATCTTCAAGAAATCTTGGGTGGGACGGGCTCCTTGGGCTCTTTGTCTCCTCTACAAGTTATCAGGTTCCAATGTGTGATTTTATTTATCTTATGCAAGTAAAGTAATGAAATCGAAGTAGTCATGTTTTTCTACTAAATCTTAGATACTTGCAGCTGCAAATAGACTATTTTAATTCTGCATTATTATCCAAGAATTTCCTTGTATTTGTTTAACAGAATAAATGAACCTAGATATAGATAAGATAGATTATTGAATAAAATCCCTATCTGTATTTTTCCACTCATCATAAGATGAAGTACTCTAGTACATAAGATTAAATTAGAGGAATGAGTATATGAGGATAAGATGTTTTAAATCTGCTTTACTCAGAAAGTTTACTGATTACTTGAGCAAGACATGATAATAATCTTTTTTCTATAACTCTTTACATTTATATAAATTTCTCTAAAAATATTACACAGAGTTTTTATTGTAAGTTTTTGTTACACAGCCTTAAAACTATTCATATCATAATACAATAATAATTTCATTTTTCAAGACTTAAACCTAAATATATATAAACCTCTACAGAATATTATAGAAATTTTAGTATAGTAAAACTGTTGTTCTACAAATAGCAATTTGTGAGTACTACAATAAAATAAATATTACTGTAAAACAATTAAATTATTTACATTAGCAAGGAATACTCGTATTATTGTAATATTAAAAGTATCTAAAGCAATTAAATAAATAACAAAGAAGTAATAACCAAACCAACTCAAGCATTATAGTTTGTAAACTGTTTGTTTTCAAAACCCTAAGTTGTTAACATAAACTTCCTTTTTCATTCCAGAAGCTATTGGAATCAAGATAGATTCTACTTTTACATTTTAAACAATCAATCGATGTTAATCTAAATATCAAAAAAATGCTTAATAAAAAAGTGAACCTAGGTCATCTTTTACAGTACAACTTTTATAGATAAAATTAAAATAATTAATTGCCAAGTGGCTTTACCCAGTCACAGCCGAAGTAAACTTTACAATAAATTATTTGACCAAGCTTAAACAAAAGAAAACTACCTACCAAACATCTTACACTCTGTTTTGGGAAAACACAAAAACAAGATATTACTAACAATCGTTACTCTCAAGCCGCAAACTCTGCCTTTATCTTTTATAAACAGATTTTTATTTATCAAAATAATAACCAACAGTTTCCATCACTTTTAGAAACAAAATAACCATAACCATGAATAATTTACATAGTTGAGCGTTTAGGCCAAAGAAGCTTCTTTTAATGTATTACAGCTTTAAAGCAAATGATTTTTTTTAAACCTAGAATAGTAATGATTCTACCCTCACCATTACAAAAGTCGTAGCTTGTTGACCAAACCCTAGGGGTTAGAAAAATAATGGCCATACGGCCTTCTTCCCCATCCTCAACAAAATAAAAAAATATATATTCTAATACGGTAAATCGAACATCACGGCAAGCAGGTAATCATCCATAAGCACCATGGATATCATCACTACATTTTCAACAACGATGGTCTCCCCAAGGAAAGAACTGAGGCTTACTGAGCCTGGGGAGCCCAAAACCTTCAGCTTCGGCTTAAATTTTTTCACTATCAACGCTGCGTTGTCGATTTTTTCTCACCTATGTGCATTAAGCAAAACATTTTGGAACTGTTAGTAAGAAGCCTAACTCCATGAAAGTAAATCAAAGGAAATAAAATGCTTGAAGATATGGAAAAGACTTACAGTGCAACCACGAGCTCACAACCATGGCAAGAAAAACCAGAACCTCCACCCTGTTAACACCTTGGACACTCGAATATAACCATGGTTTGAACGCTGAGCTCAAATGAAACCTCTAGCTCACAACTATGGAGAGAAAACTTAAACTTACACCTACCAAATTCCATGGAAATGATTTAAGGGTAAATGTTACAGAAGCTGAGAAGGCTAAGGGCCTGTTGGCTCTTCCTTCCATCCCTCAAACAACAAGTGAAGTTTAATGGCATTTAAGGAAAAGTATTTAATGTTTTGGTGCTTAGTGTTTAACACCAAACCCTTCTTCTAGCTATCTTCTACCATGTGTAATCCACTAACCACGAAATTCAATGGTTGTGATATAGTTTGGAGCCTGTGTTTGGTATAAGGAAACAACATCATGAATTTTGGTTAAACTTATACCAAATATTAAATGCAAGCAATATTACTACTTTTGTTTACAGTGAAATGATATATTATTTGTTAGGTCAAAGCTTCAAAGTTAGGGTGTAGTTTATATATGGTGCATCAAGTATATGCATGCCTAGGTTAGTGTTTTATACTATGCTTTGTATTTAGGCATAGGTTAGTTTGTATGATATGTATTGTATATATATACTAAGGATAGTATATATGTTATGTATAGCATGTGTATATGCTTAGGCTAGGGTTTTTTTAGTTATAGATAGTATATAATTGCTAAACAAAAATAGCAATGATAATGTTAGAACTTAGAAAATTCCAGGTTTTAGCAGAAACCATTTCCATAGTTATAAAGTGTGGAAAGTAATAAGGGCTCCAGTACTTTCAAACATCTAAAAGCATGTGGATAATTACACTCCATCAAACTTATAACTTATTTATTAAAACAAATAAGCACACTAGAAACTCTATTCTGCTATCAAGATAAATAGTCTTGGTTATGGAACTGGGAGTGTATTACAGTTCAATATTTTAGAACTGAAAATAAAGTTTAGGACCTTCTTTCCTAACTTACTCCCTTTTAGTCTTCCGAACCTTAAATATTTACACCTCGTAACCTGGAAGTAAAATTTTACCATTAAAGACCTGTACAAGCATCAAATATGCATTAGCTTGAGAAAGCTAAGTAAGCCTCAAGCAAACCTCAAGCCCCTTTAGTAAGACAGGAAAAGCAACTATCAAAATCTTACACATGATGGAAAATAAACAATTGATCTAAATTCTTTAATTTTCTAACTCATTAACTTTCAAAATAAAAAATTCATTACATATTGATTTCAGTCAATAACATGTGTATTAAAAGTTAGTAAATATTTCGATAAATCTTTAGTTACAGTTAGTCGAGAATATTAATTCCTAGTTTTCTCTTATTTTCTTGATTATACGATATCGGTTATCTAAACTAAACTTAGTTGTTAAATATCATTTTAGGCTATAACTTAAACATTTAATATTACAAAGAAAATTTTAATTTTTTGTAAATTTTTGGGGGTGTTACAGGAGCTGTAAGAAATATTCCAAAGATTATAAAACCACCAAATCATGTTTGTAGACACTGTCTTCTGGGAAACAAATGAGAAAAAGATTCAAAATCAAAGAACATACAACCTCTAGGCCATTAGAAATAATTCACACTGATATTTGTGGCCCAGTAAGGACTAAAATATTTCAAGGTGAATATTAATTTATGTTATTAATCGATGATTATATAAGGATGACTTGGGTGAAATTTTTTAAAGAAAAATAAGAAGCCTTCAAAGCACTTGTTGAGAATCATGCAAATCACAAGATTAAATGTCTAAGATCATATAATGGTGTATATTTCACCTCAAATGAATTCATTGAGTTTTGTGAAATTCATGGAATCAAGAGGTAGTTTTCAACAGCAAAAAATGCTCAGCGAAATGGAGTAGTGGAGAGAAAGAACAGGATAGTCCAAGGAGTAGCTAGAACTATGCTTAATGAAGCAAAACTTCCTGATGACTATTGGATAGAAGAAATATATACAACAGTCTACATACAAAACAGAGGACAAATCAGAATGAATAGCGACAAGACTCCTTATGAGATATGGTTTGGAAGACCAACTTCAGTTAAATATTTTATATTTTTTGGAAGTAAATGCTACATAAATAGAGAAGATGATAATCTATGGAAGTTTGACTCTAAAACAGATGAAGGAATATTTCTTGGATATTCTTCCACAAAAAGGGCATACATATGTTTAATCTAAAAATGCACAAGATCATAGAAAGTGCAAGTGTAATTGTTGATTATACTAAGTCAAGAAGAATCCAAATCCAAGAAAGTGAGGATGTTGAAGAAATTGATGAAGAAGAAATAAATGGAAAACAAAAATAAGAAATTTCACAAGAGGAGGGTGCTCTTGAAGAATAGGGAGAAAGAGTAGAAAAAAAAGACTCATGGGAAAGTGGAGGTGAAGACTCTCCAAGATCTTATACAAAACCTCCATCTAAGAGAATACAAAAAGATCATCCCGAGACACAAATCATAGGTGAAAAGCATGTTGGATTCAGTACAAGAAGGAAACTACTATTTAATGAACAAAACTTACTATGAGTGGTGGAACCTAAGAAATTTGTAGAAGCTAGCAAAAATGTTGATTAGATCAAAGCCATGAATGAAGAGTTGGAACAAACTGAGAAAAAACAAACTTGGGAACTAGTGCCAAGACCTGCAAACAAGAATAATAGGAACCAAGTGGGTATCCAAAAACAAGTTAAATGAAAATGGAAAAGTAATGAGAAACAAAGCAAGGTTAGTCTGTAAAGGATATGCTCAAGTGGAAGGTATTGATTTTGAAGAAACCTTTGCACCTGTAGCAAGACTTGAAGCAATCAAAATGTTCTTAGCATTTTCATGTTACAAAAAATTCAAAGTATATCAGATGGATGTAAAATCTTCTTTTCTTAATGGAGAACTTGAAGAATAATTCTATGTTGAGAAACCTAAATTTTTTCTCTTATTAGAAAATCGAAATCATATTTGCAAACTTAAGAAGGCACTCTATGGTCTTAAACAAGATCCAATAGCATGGTTCTCAAGACTGGACAATTATTTAAAGAAACAAGGATATATAAGGGGGGGCACTGATAGTAATCCATACATAAAATTTGAAAACAAAAATATGAACATTATTGTAGTCTACGTAGACGATATCATATTTGGAATTGATCTACAAATTCTGAGTATAAATTTTCCTTCATAAATGAAGAAAGAATTTGAGATGTCAATGTTAGGAGAACTAACATTATTTTTAGGCTTACAAGTATCTCAATCGGAAAGAGGAACTTTCATCTCTCAAACAAAGTATATCAAAGAAATGTTGAAAATTGTCAAAATGGAAGAATCCAAACCTGTTAGTACTCCTATGATCACAGGTTGTAAATTAAGAAAGGATGATGAATCTTTAGAAGTAGATCATACTATGTATAGGTCAATGATTGGTAGTCTATGTTAGTTTTTCTTAAGATATGATTAGATTATCTAGGACCTTTATCTGAAAGAATAACAACTACAACAAAATGCATAAGATATAAAAGATACACAAGACACAAAGATTTTCACCAGGGAAACCATAAAGGTGAAAACCCCGCAAACTTCTTCAAAATAGTAAGATGATCAAAAGCAGTAATAAGAAGTATTCAGCAACTATGTATCTCTCCTCCTCTGTCTGTCTCTCTCTCTCATGTGAACTTGAGAGTGTATGAGGTGTGTATAAATGAGGGAGAGAAACTTCCTATTTATACCCTTTTAAGTCACAAACCAAATATAAAAATTGAGCCTGCATGTCATCTCACATGGGGCCCACTTCTCCTAGAGAGACTACAAGTACATATTAAATGATGTTATACTGGGGCCTATTGCCCTGACTTAGATTGGAGGTTGTACCTCAAGGTCTAGACACAATTTATGCATCCCATAAATGGGTAACACACATCCCCAATGGGGGTACAACAGCATACAATGATGATATACATCAAAATATATTTCGAAGTTACAAATACATCAACACTCCCTCTTAACTAGGAAGGTATTCTCTCTCTGTATAGTCATCAACACATCTGGTCAGGTCTTCATCGCATCGTCATCATCACGGATTCATAAAGTCTTCATCATAGTTGTTGTCATAATATTCTTATAATTTGATCATTGTGCCATACTATCTATCATCATAAGTTTCTACAATGCTATCCCTTTTTCATGTTGGATGTAATCCTAGTCCTATGCCAGGTCTTCATCACATCTCAAGCAATACTTCATGTAGAATATGTCTAGGATCTTCTTCACATTGCCATGACAATATACTGCATATTCTACCTTCATCTTGTCGTATCACGTAGGTACATTACAGGACCTTCTTTACATTGCCACTGCAATAACCTATGTTTCCTACCATCATCTCATTGGATCCAGATCATCTCTTTTGTCCTACACAAAATAAAACAAAGGACACAGATCACAACTCAGATGCACACCACCTTCGTTCTATCAACATAGGAACATTTCAGGATGTCACCAAGACAATCCTGCATCTACCACTATGTGAGAACCTTCAAGGAGCATAACTCAGTGCATTACGTCTCTACATGGTCAACCTACGTTCTATCAGTAGAACTTCCTAGGTGCACCTCCTCGTTCTTCAAGACCTTATCATGTCAACATGGGAACTTCATATATCTCATATATATGGTAGGACTAATTATGACCCAACAACCTGCTACACCAAGACTTTTTTACGTTCTTCTAGTCAACCTCAAGGGATTACATCTGAACAACTTGCATCCAAGATCTTTTCCGTTCAGATAACCTTTGGGACATATTACATCTGAGTAACCTATGTACCATGCCAGGGCTCAGTATTTACACTCAGACAACCCATGGGGCATATTACATCCGAATAACCTACGTAACACATCAGGGCTTAGTATTTACATTTGGATAACCCATCACAGGACTGATTACATCTGACCAACCTACTACACCAGGATTTTTCCCGCTCGAAAAACCTGTCTCATTTCCCATGTGAGATATCATGCATCAGCTATTTCTAGCATATAACACATGAGGACTGATTACATCCAAGCATAACCTACGAGCTTCGCCGGGACTTATCCAAGGATAACGTACATAACTAATTACATATGAGAAACCTACAAGCTTCATCAAGATGTTATGCTCAGACAACCTGTCTTCTCTAGCTACTATGCTAGAAGTCTCATTCTAGATCACTCCATGTCTTTCTCTGAAGTACTCGAGATTCACTTTGGATATTTCTAGCATAGAATCACATCAAGATTGATTACGTCCAAGGATAACCTATTAGCTTCACCAATACTGATTACATCCGAGGAAAACCTACATGACTGATTATGTCTAAGCAACCTACAAGCTTCACCAAGATTTTACGCTTAGATAACCTATCTCACCATCTATGCTAGAACTCATCACTCCCTCTTTCAAGAGGTATCGATCTGGATCACATACTGGAGCTTCATTGCTCCTCTATACATCATACAAAAATGCAAGTCAGATCAATCAAATCAAATAGTCGCTTTCAAAAGAAACATACTACCTCACAAATAGTCGAGTAAGTGGCAACATATTTTTCCTCGGTTTTACTCAACCCCATGTAGGACTTCATCCTGCCAAACCAGTAGACCATATTGGATCTCAAATTGAAGAAGAAAACCAAAGTTCTCTTCTTCTTAGTAGCGCTACCTTCCCAATCCGAATCAACATAACTGTGCAGGTTAGTCTTATGATTCGTATCATGCTTGAGCCCATACTCAACTCTACCCTTCAAGTACCTCACTACATTCTTTGCAACAACTAGGTGAACATTTATTAGATCCATCAGGAAATGGCTCAGGGTGTTCACATCAAAGAATATGTATGCTCTCGTATTCGTCAAATAAATCAATGAGCCAATCAACTGATGATACATCCTAGCATCAACCGTCTCTAATGAAACATCACACAGTAGCTTCAAATTTTATGCCATAGGTGCGGCTATCGCCTTGCGGTCCAGTATTCTAATTTCTTCAGAATATCCACTGCATACTTTCCTTGACCAAGGAAAATCCCATCTGCATCTTGCCACACCTCCATTCCTAATAAGTTGTGCACCATCCCTAGGTATTTCATCTCGAACTCAATTGCAAGTCTCCTCCTTACATATTCAACGAGTTCCTCCTCTCCTATCAGGAACATGACATCGACATATAGCAGGAGCATCACTAGTTTTCTGCCTTCAAGCTTGAAGCAAATGTTGGAATCCACTTTACTCTCAGTAAATCCTAGGGCCATCAGTAAGTTGTCCATTCTAATGTACCATGTCAAACTTGAGGATCTTCTGTAGTAACTCCCTCTGAAGCAGAGCGCCATTCTCCCTCTTCCTTTCATACTCTATGTATTGAAACAATCTGTACTGGAGTGACAAGTAGCTTCCTATGCTACTAATATTCTATGTATCCATCTAGGGTCATTGGATACCAAGATCCTCTATCTTGAACTTTTTTGAAAATTTCCTCTCACACACGTCTGTGAGCTTGTCATCCTCTATAGGATTTCATCTTCAACCTTGTAGCAAAGGTTAATATATTCATCACTCTAGGTGATCTTAAAGCTCCTCATGTAACTATATGTGATAACCCATGGGTGCCTTCTGAGCTCATACAAGGCCTTCTTTAATTTTCACACATGAGCCTACATGTCATGTGTCTCGACTCCCAGTAATTGCTCTACGTACACTTCATCCTCGATTACACCATTCAAGAATTTTGTCTTGATATCCAACTGATGTCTCTCCCATATCATACCTCCACGTATGGATCTATTGAAGTGTACCTTGCAACTGGTACAAATGTCTCCTTACAGTCTATACCTTCTATCTATGAGAATCCTCATGCTATGAGTCTTTCCTTGTATCCCACGATGTTGCCATCTACTGCATCGTAGATCTTGTAGATCCATATGGAAGACACTACGGACTTCCATTCAAGTCTTGGAACCACATCCTAGATATCATTCCTCTTGATCAACTGGTACTCTTTGATCATAGTCTCCTTCCCTTTCTTCTTGTCTACTTCTTCATAGCTGGAAGGATTTGCATCAATGATGTCTCTCAACAGTGTCACATAACTAGAGTGTGTCTGAGGCCTCTTTCTTTCTTTGGAATTATTTTCATACTATTCTTTGTCTTGGATTATTTCTCATTCCCAAGATGGTCTTCATCTCTCGAGGTGGATCTACCGTTCTCTTTATATTATTATGGAGCTCTTTCTTTCTCCATGGTGTCTCTGACACGGGAAGATTTAGGTTCCTCTTCTGAACTGTTGCTACTTGTTCTTCGGAATGATATACAAGTGAATTTTAGTTACATGATTATAAACATCTCATAATTTCCAAAACATATTAATAGTGACAAATATATGTCACATAGTCATGCAACTATCTTTAGCCAATGCTACAACATTCATCCATATCTCGTACACATACAATGACTTATATATTCCTTCTACCCCAATGTTATGTAAGAAAATAGATTTCAATATAGATAATTAGCAATGGAATGTTGTACAACATCATTGACTTCTTACCCATCATGTGCAATTCATTAGTATAAATGAAAACACTCAAACATCCATAACACATCAACTGAATATAAACAAGTGCACAACCAAACAATATCATGAAATGACAATTGAATACTTATCTTTATTTGTTTGGTGGTGTTGCAGCTGCAACTGTTCTCCCCAAATTTCTTAAAATTTTGGGCCCCTCCTCATGATTTAGCATTGTTTTTAATCGTTTGGATCCGTGAATTGTTTTCGGTCATGTTTTAATTTTGGATGATTTTAACGATTTACTTGCAGCCTGTCTCCGGAGGTTGTTTGTGTTTGAATTTGCCGCGGGTCGTAGATTTGAGTTTAGTATTGCTAATTGTTCTTTGATGGGCCGCTGTTTCAAAGGTGAAATGGATTTTGACCGCTGTTGAGTTTTAAAGCTGTCCGAACACTTATTTTTTTCCATCAATCGGGCGTCTTTTTTTTGTTTAATCGGAAGCTGTAGTCTTGTCCTCTTCCGCCGTTGCGGCTCCCAAACCAGTTAGCACCCGAAGTATAAATCCTTCCAACTTCTGACTAAATCTTTTCCCGCCTGCATTTCGTGTGTCTTTATCCTTTTGTCTTCCGTCGTTGCGGCTAGGAAATTCATTTGGCTTCCGATGTGATGTCTTCCGACTTCTGACTAAAGCACTCCGCCCTCTAATATGCGTCACGTGGCTATAACCTTTCTTCTTCTGTCGTTGCGGCTCCCAAATCGGCTAAGTGCACGAATTCCAAAATGCTCCGCCAGCCGATGCATTAGTCTTTTAGTCACTTTCCTGTAACTTTTTCTTCTTTCGCCGTTGCGGCTCCCAAAGTAGTTAAGCCTCCGAAGTGTAAAGCCTTCCGACATCCGATTGAGAGTGTTCCCACCCATAGGTTGCATATCCTTAACCTCTCCTTTTCCACCATTGCGGCTAGGAAATCCTTTTCGTGTCCGATGTTGATATCCTTCCGGCTTCCGATTCAGAACTTTCCCACTCAAGGCTTAGTCAAAACTATTCCGTTTATTAAAATTCTCAGATCAAGGGATGCACCTAGCCATTTTCTTGTGGATTAGCCATTTCAGGTGTTTAAGTTAACGTTTAAAATTCCATTTCAACAAATGATGCACTGTAATTGATTGCAGGTAGAACTCAAGGGACTGTTGGGGCGACCACGATGTGAAGGCGTAGCTTGACAGTTTGTAAAAAATCAAATCGAAACCAGCAGAATCGCAAGGGAGACAAGTGAAGGAAAAGACAAAAAATCGAAAGCAACAAAAAATGCAGATCTGAAAGGTCCAGTAGTTACTCAACTGATCATGAGCATACGAAGAACCCAAAGGTCACACATTTGGGGGGAGCCTAAGCGGTCTGCTGATTTGTTTAAATATTTGAAAGTTAGAAGTTACAGGGACTTTTTCCCTGGAAAAACTTGTAAACCATTTGCTTGTAAGAGGAACTATTTCGTTTTACAATCAGAAACTGTAACTTTTGCCTGTTGGAGAAAGCGTAATGTGGAATGTATCAATGTGATTAAATGAGCAATGTTGAAGGGGAACTATTTTGTTTTTAGTTGTGTTTCATTAACTGTGAGAGTGTTTTAACTTCCTGAACCTATGTTCTTGTTTGAATGCTCTTCAGTATATTTTGTGATGTTTTCCATTGTGAGTAATGAAGGTTGTTCATAAACAATTGGTTATTTGGTTGTTCAAATATCTGTAATTGTTCATGTGTCTTGAAAGAAGTATCAGCTATCTGTAACTTTTCATAATGCATATACAGAATATATTACTCACCAATGAATGATAATCCTTCTCCCTAGGGATAGATTAGGTAGATAGTTTTAATTTCTTGTTGTATGTGATTTATATGCTTACGAGTGTTAAGATGAGAGGTAAGAACTTGCGCATCACATTGTGACTGCCCCTTGCATCCTTATCACCCTACATTTAGTTAGGAACTTGCATTTCATAATTAAGTAAAAAAATACAAAAATATACGGTGGACCGGGCCGCAACTGATAAAACCTTTTGTTTTTGTTACTTGACCTACAGTAGCCGGACCACAAACCGGAAGGATTCCCTACACCAAACAGTCACGAGCTAGTTGGGAAGTTGACTGGGGAGAATCCCTTACTGTTGTTTCCTACGAATTTCCAGGCCTCAACAGTTTTTGCGCTAGAAGGAGGGCCGCCAGTGCATGGCTGGCCGAGGAAACCCGTTTTCCCGAGATTATTCCACCGGTAACAGTCTTGAAAGCAGTGGACTTCATAATCCAATTCTGGAATAAAGGAATAGAGAACATCTATATTATATTGGCAACGAAGTTGTTAATGACCTGAGAAGACACACCAGGGCATATGTAAAGAAGATTGGAGGATTTCCAATTATCCCTGAATTTCCCAGGAGAGAATATAAAAATAAATATCGTCCTATAGTAGAAGACTCAGTGCTGGTTGGAGATTGGGAAGAACTTGTAGAAACAGCCTTACAGGAAGTTGTACTACCTTTGAATCAAGAAGGCCCAGATACCCCTCACAGTTCTCCTGCTCACACTCCTATTGGCTCACCTCCTCACTCTCCACCCAGACTCGTGGCAGGAGTAAATGTTAATCCACCACCCAACCCACCAAATCCACCACCTTCCTGGAGAGCCAGATCACCTTTAAATCTAACGCCTCCGCTTCATGATTTACCTCAATCCTTTGAAAAGATGCTGCCCAAGTTTGACCCAAATGAGAAGATACTAGTAGATGACCACCTGCAACGTTTTTACTTGGAAATAGAAGGGTTAAGGGCCGGGGAGTATGAATATGTAGTCTGCATACTATTTCCGCATACCCTTAAAGGAGCTGCAGCATCATGGTATTTTGGGTTGCCTGCTAACTCTATCCATGATTGGGATACCTTCGAGAGAATTTTCAGAATTAAGTATGCAACTCAGAAAACTCATGCCGCCCTCATGAAAGGACTATGCGCCTTGAAGAAAGAAAGAAAGGAAAAGGTGCACAGTTTCACACAAAGGTTTGCAGCATACCTCAACAATTTTTCTGACGCTGACAAACCTTCGGACAAGGTCCTGATTGAATATTATACCTCAGCTTTAGGCCCTGATTTGGCCATGTTCGCCAAAGGTAGGGCCAAGCCTACTTTGACGAAAACCTATGAAGAGGCAGAAGTAGTGGAGGCTAAAAGAGAAAGTATCGAAGATTATCCAGAACAGTCAGGAGAGAAAAGTGCGGGAAGGAAAGCCTTGTTGTTTACTAAGCCTAAGGAAGAGAAATTGCCAGATATTGAAAATATGGCAAAAATGATGCAGAAGATTTCCAACAAAATCATAGATTTGGAGAAAGAGAAGGAAATAAAAAATTTCTATAAGCCCTATTATAAGAAAAGAGAGTATAACAATCAATCTCAACCTCGTCCTCACAATGTTGCATCTATGAATCAAACAGAAGTAGGAATAGAAAATTTTTGCACTTTCCACCAACAACCACACTCTGAAAGAAATTGTCCTCAATGGATAAACTCAATGACGTTGGTTATGAATCAGCTGTTGGATTCTAAGTTAACAGAAGATGGAGATGAAGAAAGAAAAGAGAATACTACTTCAACGAAAGAACAAGAAGAGGAAACCATGGTTTTGTGGGATTCCGTTTCGTTATTTGATGTTGAAGAGGAAAAGAATCAAGGGTACAAGGACGTCATGGAAACCAACGTAGCAACAAGAAGCCAAGGGCCAATTAAAGAAAACAGTCTCATTCTCCCAAAGATCAAAAGGCTACAAAAAAATGTAAAGAAATTTCAAAATCGTTACGCGGCTGATAAAATTCCTGAATTCACAATTACCAGCCAAGATCCTAGGCAGACTGATACGTTCGCCAAGCCAAATGAAGAAAAGATGAATGATGATAAACCTCATCCCATTGAACATCAGATGGATTATGACATCGTGGAGGATTTAAAGAAGGTAAAAGCGAATGTTCCACTATTCGAAATGTGTAAAGTGCCGCAGCAAAAAGAAATACTATTGAAAGCACTTGAAGCATCGGATGAGAAGCTTCCCACGGTCAATCAACCTCAGGAAGAAGAAGAAATCGAAGAAACCAGCATTGGAGGTAATTCTAAGAGCAAACAACCACCTTTCCTCCTCACGTTTGAAATTTTCAATCATAACGTGCACAATTGTCTGGTAGACTCAGGGGCGTCGGTTAATGTCATGCGTCCAATATCCGTCTTTAAAAAGATAAATGGGTAGCCTAAGCCATCCACGTGGAGGGTTGTTCAGTTGGATAGGACAGATGTGAAGGTGATTGGTGAGATGGAAGACGTCCTAGTCCATCTGGCATCCAATGATAAAGTGTTCCAAGTCATTAATATCATGGTGGCTGATATACCAGACGCTTACGGTCTTGTCCTAAGCAGAGATTGGTCGGCCAAACTAAATGGATATTTTGCCTCGGATTGGTCGCATCTGTGGCTGCCATACAAAGGAATTTCGAACCAGATTAATATTTTAAGGGAGCCTCACATGAAATACAACGTTACTCAATTGGATGAGAAGAATGAACCAGTGGATTCTGTATTGGGAAACTATTTTATTGAGTTGGAACCAAGAAATTACCAAGCAGAAGAAGCCAACAACACATCTGACACTTAGCCTGATCTCCTTCGATTCTCACAGGCTGATGAGATTGACTGTAAAATAGTAGACTTAGCAGTAGGATTAGATTCGCATTCAGTAGTTAGTGATTTTTGGACTTTATTTTTTGATGGATCTAAGACGTTAGAAGGGTCAGGGGACGGCTGTGTCCTTATCGACCCCCAGAAGAATAAACATTTTCTTTCATGTAGATTAGAGTTTGAATGTACAAATAATACAGCCGAGTATGAAGCGCTGGTGCAGGGCTTGAGGAAAGCGATTGAATTAAAGGTAAGTAATTTAAAAGTTTTTGGAGACTCTGGAATTATTGTGAAACAAATATGGAATCAAATACATTGTGTTTCCCCTCACTTAAAGGCTTACCAAAATGAGGTATGGGACCTGCTTAAATGTTTTAATGCATTCAATATTATTTCAATTCCAAGACTTAAAAATGCAGCAGTTGACTTGTTGGTCACATCAGCCGCTAAGTTGGTACCTGCTAATAATCGATGCTCTGTTGAATTACTTTTCAGGCCCTCAGTACCTGATATGATTACCAACCTACGAGTGTTCGATGATGACCAGCAAATTATAGAATGTTTAACGAATGACGAGGTATTTAAAGGAGATATCATAGACGATGAAGAACATTAGGCCGAGCTGAAGTATGATAATTTCATCCCGAAGGGAGTCAAAACATTAGAAAGAATGTTCGATTTAAATGAAAAGTTCAGAAGACCAGCCAACGTGAAGACCCACAGCTCATCTCTACAGTTCGAGCTGATAAATTTAGGGACTGAGACGAATCCTAAATTTGTGAATCCCGGCAAATGTTGTTCACTAGCAGAAAGAGACAAGTTCGTCAGTCTGTTTAAACAATATAAAGATTTTTTCGCATGGACATACGAAGATTTGAAAACATATGACACCAGCATCATCAAGCATGTTATTCCCATCAAATCTGGTGTCAAGCCGTATCAGCAACCTTTAAGAAAAATGCATCCAAAATTGGAACCACTGATTCAGAGTGAAGTGAAGAAATTATTGGATGCTAGAATCATTTTTAAGGTCAGACACTCTAAGTGGGTATCAAATCTGGTACCAGTGAGAAAAAAATCTAGAGAAATCAGACTCTGCATGGATTTCAGGAATTTAAACTGTGCTTCAGATAAAGATAACTATCCTGTGCCACCCATGGAGCAATTGCTACAAATGGTCTCAGGTTTTGAACTGTTTTCATTATTAGATGGTTTCTCTGGCTACAATCAAGTATTAGTAGCCGAAGAAGACAGATTGAAGACAACGTTCAGGACCAAATGGGGAAC
>LPNX011150129.1:398635-475924 GCA_001517045.1 Pseudotsuga menziesii
TCAAAGTAGTGAAGCAATTCAAGCCTTATATTTTAAAAAATAGAACCAAGGTGATCGTCCCCTACCCAGTTGTAAGGTCCCTTCTTGTACAGAAGGAGTTAGGAGAAAGAAGGGGAAACTGGGTAACAGCTCTTCAAGAGTATGACCTTGAATTCAAGCCAGCCTCTATAGTTAAAGGACAGGGGTTGTGCAAACGGATGACTGAAAATGGGAACAATGAAGAACACGCATGGGAGGATGACGTTGAACTACATTTGATGGATGTATGCCCTTTGTTCACAACCCCCGATTCTTGGTATAGAGACATCGTACATTACCTACATACAGGGTTGTTGCCAGAACATTGGAATTCTAAGCAAAGAAGAGCGCTACGTCTCAAATTAGCATCCTATCAAATTGTTAAAGGAATATTATTCAGGAAAAACTATGACGGAGTTCTCCTGAGATGCTTAGAGAAAGAAGATGCGAAGAAAGTAATGACAGATTTGCATGACGGGCCTGCTGGGGGACATTATTCAAGAGACACTACAGCCCACAAAATCCTCAGAGTAGGTTACTATTGGCCTACGCTCTTCAAAGATGCACATGCACATGTCAGGAAGTGTGATATTTGCCAAACGTGTAGTGGGAGACAACCTAAAGCAACAGCACCCCTAAAGCCTGTGATGATTAGAGAGCCATTCGAGCAATGGGCGTTGGATATTATTGGAGAAATAAAGCCGAATTTCTCCCTGCTACACAAGTACATTCTGAGCACGACCAATTATTTCACTCGCTAGGCCGAAGCTATCCCACTACGCAAGATAAATGAAGACGAGGTCATCAGCTTCCTACAAGATCATATCATGACCAGGTTTGGAGTTCCAGTTTCGTTAGTCTTTGATAATGCTAAGTACTTTTCATGAGTTAAATTAACTGCTTTTTCTCATGATAAAGGGATAAAATTTCATTATTCTGCTAATTACTATCCACAAGGAAATGGCCTGGCTGAATCCTCTAACAAAAATCTGATTAGAATTTTAAAGAAGACTGTAATAGAAAACCAGAGGAGTTGGCACTCAGCGCTACCAAATGCCCTTTGGGCTGATAGAGTAACCCCCAAGTCTGCGATAGGAGTGTCACTGTATACCCTTGTGTATGGTAAAGAAGCCATTCTTCCTCCCAATATCATGCTACCTTCTTCCATAATAGCTCAAGAATCTAGAGGGTCGGATGATGAAGTTTTGCAAATAAGGATATATAACCTCCTGAAAGCATAAGAGGCTAGATCTAAAGCCAGAGAGTACTTTAAGCAACAACAGGAGGTAATAAAGAGATGGTTCGACAAACATAAGGCTGGAACAAAAGACTTTGAGGTAGGAGATTTCTTTCTTAAATGGGATCACCCCCATGATGAGAAAGGAAAGCATAATAAATTCCAGCAATTGTGGGTAGGCCCTTTTCAGATTGCGGCAAATCTTGGCCCTTCTACTTATAAGTTGCAAGATCTGCAAGGATGGGAAGAGAACTTACTAGTAAATAGTTTGGTTCTCAAGCCTTATTTTTCCTGAGTTCTGTTTGAGTTCTACTGTCTTGTATATAAATAATCTGTTTTGGCTGTCTTTTTGAGTCTTTGAGTCATGAAGTTTAGTTTTACTTTAAATTTTTTGTTTGATTTTAAATAAAAGAAGCAAGCTTTGGTCGCATGGAGAGCATTAGAATTCTGGACCAACTAAAATCCTTGATTATAAGACTGTGTATTATGGTTTTATCTGATAGAGTTTCTTCTAGTTTAACAATTTTCCTAAATGGCTGTGAACGCATTGAAATCCTGCTTAATCCCTGTAAAGTAACTCAAGATTAAAAGGTCTGGAATACTATTTCGAGGCTCCATCCATCTCACACTTAAAAATGTCCTAGGGGGGTGATAGCAAAAGACCCATGGAAAGGAAGCAGGGTAAACAGTATATTATCCCATGCCAAAAAATGATCCCATGCCAAAAAATTGAAAGCAGAAAGGCTAAGAAGAGTCAAAACTCCTATGAAAGCATCATACATCAAAGCAAATGTTGAATCATAAGTACTAAATTGCCGAAAGTTCCTCTCCGTCCGTGAGCTGAAACATGAAGTACACCGCTCACACAAAAGGACACTATGGGATAGAGGAGCCTGAATTAAAATTCAGAAAGAAAGGCATGCAGGAGAACTCATATGAAAAAGGACAAAAGTCCAAAAAGCACAAAAAAGTGCAAAATGGCATGGGAATGAGGAACAAATGAATATTTATGTTTACCAGATGTTACGATCCTGTGGTGTCCAAGCTGGAGGCTCCCAAAGACAGAGGTAAAAAATGAAACTCATACTTCTGGCCTCAAAAGAGTTATCTTGACTTTGAAACCTTGGTTTCCATTTTCCTAAATAGGACTACCCTCAATGATTCAAAGTTCATGTATCTGCCATTTGGGAAATCCATACATCTAGAAGAATTCAACATGTTGATTTTATTGTTAAACAGTCTGTTACTTAAGGAAGTAGTTGTCCAGAGATCTAGGTTCACCAGGTAGTCACCAATTGTTGCAGCTGCAACTGTTCTCCCCAAATTTCTTAAAATTTTGGGCCCCTCCTCATGATTTAGCCTTGTTTTTAATAGTTTGGATCCATGAATTGTTTTCGGTCATGTTTTAATTTTGGATGATTTTAACGATTTACTTGCAGCCTGTCTCCGGAGGTTGTTTGTGTTTGAATTTTCCGCGGGTCACAGATTTGAGTTTAGTATTGCTAATTGTTCTTTGATGGGCCATTGTTTTGAAGGTGAAATGGATTTTGACCGCTGTTGAGTTTTAAAGCTGTCCGAACACTTATTTTTTTTCCATCAATCGGGTGTCTTTTTTTTGTTTAATCGGAAGCCGTAGTCTTGTCATCTTCCATCGTTGCGGCTCCCAAACCAGTTATCACCCGAAGTATAAAGCCTTCCGACTTTCGACTAAATCTTTTCCCGCCCGCATTTCGCGTGTCTTTAGCCTTTTCTCTTCCACCGTTGTGACTGGGAAAGTCATTTGGCTTCCGATGTGATGTCTTTCGACTTCTGACTAAAGCACTTCGCCCTCCGATATGTGTCGCATGGATATAACCTTTCTTCTTCCGCCGTTGCGGCTCCCAAAGTAGTTAACCCTTCGAAGTGTAAAGCCTTCTGACTTCCGATTGAGAGTGTTCCCACCCGCGGGTCGCATATCCTTAACCTCTCCTTTTCCGCCGTTGCGGCTAGGAAATCCTTTTCGCATCCGATGTCGATATCCTTCCGGCTTCCGATTTAGAACTTTCTTGCTCGAGGCTTAGTCTAAACTCTTATGTTTATTAAAATTCTTAGATCAAGGGATGCACCTAGCCGTTTTCTTGTGGATTAGCCATTTCAGGTGGTCTAAGTTAACTTTTAAAATGCCATTTCAACGAATGATGCACTGTAATTGATTGTAGGTAGAACTCAAGGGACTGTTGGGGCGACCACGGTGTGAAGGTGTAGCTTGACAGTTTGTAAAAAATCAAATCAAAACCGGTAGAGTCGCAAGGGAGACAAGCGAAGGAAAAGACAAAAAATAGAAAGCAACAAAAAACGCAAATCTGAAAGGTCCAGCAGTTACTCAACTGATCATGAGCATACGAAGAACCGAAAGGTCACACGTTTGGGGGGATCCTAAGCGGTCTGTTGATTTGTTTAAATATTTGAAAGTTAGAAGTTACAGGGACTTTTTCCCTGGAAAAACTTGTAAACCATTTGCTTGTAAGAGGAACTATTTCGTTTTACAATCAGAAACTGCAACTTTTGCCTGTTGGAGAAAGCGTAATGTGGAATGTATCAATGTGATTAAATGAGCAATGTTGAAGGGGAACTATTTCGTTTTCAGCTTTGTTTCATTAACTGTGAGATTGTTTTAACTTCCTGAACCTATGTTCTTGTTTGAATGCTCTTCAGTATATTTTGTGATGTTTTCCACTGTGAGTAATGAAGGTTGTTCATAAATAATTGGCTATCTGGTTGTTCAAATATCTGTAATTGTTCATGTGTCTTGAAAGAAGTATCAACTATCTGTAACTTTTCATAATGCATGTACAGAATATATTACTCACCAATGAATGATAATCCTGCTCCCTAGGGACAGATTAGGTAGTTAGTTTTAATTTCTTGTTGTATGTGATTTAGATGCTTGCGAGTGTTAAGACGAGAGGTAAGAACCTGCGCATCACATTGTGACTGCCCCTTGCATCCTTATCACCCTACATTTAGTTAGGAACTTGCATTTCATAATTAAGTCAAAAAATACAAAAATATACGGTGGACCAGGCCGCAACCGGTAAAACCTTTTGTTTTTGTTACTTGACCTACGGTAGCCGGACCACAAACCGGACGGATTCCCTACACCAAACAGTCACGGGCTAGTTGGGAACGTTGACTGGGGAGAATCCCTTACTGTTTTTTCCTACGAATTTCCAGGCCTCAACAGGTGGGTAGACTCCTTCTTGAGCCTTCAACTTAATCATCTTCTTCGTTCACAACTGCATCATTTCTTATCCAAATGCTAGGATGGATAAGAGGTTCTTCATGAGTTGATTCCTTCATATCCCTCATCGCTTGAGGGATATTCTTTGAATCATGAGAGATTGATATTCAATTGCTCACATCTTCTCTTCTCTAATTATGAGTCAAGCTTCTTCTTGTGTGCACTCTTCCCAGAGTCTGTTGAAGGTAATCAACTTCTTTCTGGCACACATTCCTCGAATGAATGAATCCCATGATCTTGGGAGGCCATTCAAGGTGGTTATAACAATCTCTTCTTCTTCTTTGATTGCTTCGCCATAGAATCAAACACTTCCTTTTGGTGTCTTCAAGGATGAAACATGAGGGATGAGATGATCTTTAATAGAATCTGTAATGATTCTCTTGGCTCTATTCTTTGCCTCATCTCCCTCAAGCTCTTAGAAATTCCTTACTGAAATACTGATCCAGGTCATTTTCTTTAAGGATCAAGGAGGTTCTATAATTCCATACTCAGAAGTTGTCAGCTTCACCAAACCTGTCATCACTCTCGGTGTAATTATTCATTTTGAAATGAGAACCTCAAATGGAAATAGCAAAGATTTAGATCTTACTGATTTGACGTGTCCCACCTGGTTCTGGAGCTGGTTGATCTAGGGTTTGTCAGAGAAACCCTAATTTACCAAACTTGGAATTTAAAAATTATGATTGGACAAAAATATGGTCCTCTTCAAGGAAAGTTGTCCAATGCACTCCTTTTTCGGAAAACAGTGGTGGGAAGCTCCTGGAACAGGAAGCCCTAGTTTTCCAATTTCTTCTACAGAATTATCTGATATTTATTCTATTGTATCTCCAAAAATTTTGCTCCTTACAGCCTGAAAATTCACACTAAGATACCCTGATATGTCTTCTTTCCAACCCCATAGGTTATAGCAGAAATGGATTCTCCAAGTGGGACTTATGTTGAGTTTCCCAAGGTGACTGTTTTGGGGAATTTTCAGCATAGGGAAATTGTGACTGTTTCACATTTTGGGTCTGAAAAATTGACCACATAAACTATAGTCTGTTTTCTACTTGAAACATCTTGCAGAATTTTGTTTGTACATTCCTAGCCCTAGATATAGCAATTCTCCCTAGGTGATCTATTTATGACTGTATTCTGGAGGATAGAACCCTAATTTGGAGGAACCATATCTTCTGAAGTATAACAAATATGAGGTTGAAACTTTTACAAAAGGTACATAAATAATTTCACTTTGTCATATAAACGTTTCGGCTTCTGATCCTTCTCCAATATTGCGTTATAGCGAAAGTTCTAATATGAATAAATTCAGTCTTCTAGGGCTTTCAAGCATGAAACCCTAATTTGCAGTAGCTTCCATTGTAGTTGTATTTCGGTTGCACGGTGCCTTCTTTTAGGGTGGATCTGATACCATGTTATTTTTTCTTAATATATTATTAGATTATCTAGGATCTTTGTCTGAAATAATAACAAGTACAACAAAATGCATAAGATATAAAAGATACACGAGACACAAAGATTTTCACCGGGGAAACCATAAAGGAAAAAACCTCACAAACTTCTTCATAATAGTAAGATGATCAAAATAAGTAATAATAATTATTCAATAGATATCTATCTCTCCTCCTCTAATTCTCTCTCTCTCTCATGTGAACTTGAGAGTGTATGAGGTGTGTATAAATGAGGGAGAGTGCCTCCCTATTTATACCCTTTTAAGTCACTGACCAAATATAAAACTCGAGCCTAAATGTCATATCACATGGGACGCACTTCTCCTAGAGTGAATACAAGTACATATTACATGATGCTACAATGGGGACTATTGCCCTGAATTACAATGGAGTTTGTACCTCAAGGTCTAGACACAATTTAGACATCCCGTAAAGGGGTAACACACATCCCCAATGGGGTTACAACAACATACAATGATAATATACATCAAAATATCTTCCAAAGTTACAAATACATCAATAGTCTATTATATGTAACAACTGCAAGACAAGATGTAATCCAAGTTGTAGGTGTGGTTGCCAGATTCTAATCATCCCCAAAAGAAACACATGTGGTTGTAGTAAAAAGAATTTTTAGATATCTAAAAGGTGATGTGGATTATGGATTATGGTATCCAAAAGGAGATAACTTTACTCTAAAATCATTTACTAATGCAGATTGAGAAGGAAGTATTGATGACAGGAAAATCACTAATAGAGCAGCATTATTCCTAGGAGATTGTTTGGTGTCATGGCTAAGAAAAATGCAGTCCTCCATTTCACTGTCTACAGCAGAGAATGAGTATATTGTTGTTGCATTATTTGTACCCAAGCCATTTGGATGAAGCAAAAATTGGAAGACTTACTTGTAAAATATGAAGACCCTATTATTATGCACTTCTACAATACAAGTGCTATAAACATATCCAAAAATCCTGTTATGCACTCTAAAAAAAAACATATCCCGATCAAGTATCAATTTTTAAGAGAGTAAGTATCACAAAAAATGGTCAAATTGGAGTATATTGATATGAAGGAACAAATTGCAGACATTTTAACTAAACCACTACCCAAAGAAGAGTTTGAGCATATTAGACATAAGTTGGGAGTTATCTCCTTACCGTGGATAAAAAGGAGAAACAACAGCATGCCAGGAGGAGATATGTTAACAGGGGGAGCTGTCAGAAGAAAACCTTTGTCATTGTTGTCAAAGGGGCAGAATGTTTTAATGCTTTAACTTTTACATCAATTCCAAAAGGGGAGAATGTTGGAAGGAATTTTCATTGATGTCAAAAGAGTTCGGTAAAGATAAAGGAATAAGTGGTGGAAGGGCAAGTGATGGCATATGTGATAGGGATGGAAAGACACATGAGAGGATACAATGAGGGGATCAAGTCAGGAAAATTTTGATTGATATTAATTGATCAATCAACACAGAGTTGTGGAGTTGCGGTCAGCTTATTTAGAAGAGGTTGGACGGCTAATATCATATCAATAAAATAGATCGACGACAGGGAAAGAATATGCAAATTAAATGTGCATGGAAGATAACATTCAAGAGTGACAAAGTGAAGTTCTGTGTTTGATAACTGATCAATAGATGAGGAGGATTCTACAAAGCAATTGACAGTTCACAGAAGTTGCGGAAAGAGATTTGTGGAAGCCCATTTCGAGAAAATTCGAATGCATACTCACAATCTGCAATCCACAATTGTGGAAGGAAGAAGTTTTTGATTGCGGAAAGGTTGTTTTGGAAATATAATTGTGGAAGCAATTTTTGGGAAAATTCTAAATGCACATCCACAACCCGCAATTGCGGAAGGAAGAGGTTTCTGATTACGGAAAGGTCGTTGTGGAAAGATAATTGTGGAATCAATGTTCGAGAAAAGTCGAAATGCATACTCGCAATTGCGGAGAAAAGGAGTTTTCGATTGCAGAAAGGTAGTTGTGGAAAGGTAATTGCAGAAGCATTTTTTGAAAAAAAATCAAAATGCACATCCGCAATCCGCAACCCGCAATTGTGGAAGGAATGAGTTCTTACAAATTGTGGAAAGATCATTAAGGAAAGACAATTTCAGAAATATAATTTCCCACAATCCGCAATTCGCAATTGCAGAAGGTAATTGCGGAAAGATGATTGTGGAAAAGATTTGTTTTGGAGATTTTGTTGCAGAAAGGACGTTGCGGAAAATAAATTGCGGAAGGTCATGACTGATAGGTTAAACAGAGTTAAAAATGAAAAACAGAGAAGTAATTTTGAATTAGTTTATTTGTCTATGAAGAGTCACGATGAAGATATGTGACAGCTAAATGAAGAGATATGTTTGAGGGTATATAAACAATTCTTTAAACCTTCAAATAAGTGTCTATGTAAATTCAATTGACATATCAATTTATGTAGAATAGTCATAGATAAAATTATAATACAAGGGCGGTAGGGTGGTTCTAGGGCAGGTTATTTTCCTGCAAGGAGGTCATATCCTCCTTCTAGTCGTAGCTAGTAAATAGGGTGCAGAAGCATCCTTTCAGTAGTAGATGATAAACTAGGTGGTCATAGCCTCCTTCCATTAGTTACTAGTAAATAGGGTGTAGTACCATCCTTGTCTGTAGTAGCACGAAAAAACTATTTGTAAATATAATTTTGTAGTAATAGGAAGTATTGGTTGTTTACCCAATTGGGATTCCACAATAAATTTGTGTTATATGTATCTTGTTTATCATGTGTGTTAGTGAATAAATTAAAATTGGTTTAAATTGTTAAAAATTTAAAAATACTAATTCACCCCCCCTCTCAGTATTTTCCAATATTCCATCTCTCCCCAGGGAACTGGCAATGAGATGCTACCAATGCAACGCACAATAACAAATCCTTTGGCCAGTTATACCTCAATCTCAAGGATGTGACAATGGAACGGATTCAAAAAAACATGTTAACCATCTATACTTCTAAATTCTTGTTCATGATATACTGAGACAACACTTTCATTCGACTGCGAGTAGTGGATCCAGATGATTTAAAAGTTTGTCCCTTGCCATTTTTTCTACTTCCATGGGTATTTCACAAAGAGATCAACATTTTTCAAGGTGTGACAACTGTAATGACACCTAAAATTATCACATACAATTTTCCACCCTCTTTGTTCACTACTACATAGAAAAGAAAAGCAAACACAGTCCTTGCAAAATCCTCAAGTGAACCACCTCAAATGACTACAAACCCTACTACATAATTCCCCCTCATCCCACATCCACGGACATTGAAATAACTTGTAGATACCACTATGATTCCAATAATATCATGAAATATTACCTTGCTTCCTTAAGTGGACCGAAGTGGCCCTGTGTCACTAAATCCCCGTCGCAACACCTTTATTCACTACCTCTACCATTCATACTCCTTCCTATGCATTCCTTCCCCATGCTACTCACACATTTACAACCCCCCCACCCATGTCGTTCCCATTTCCTTTACTTCCCCCCTTCAACATGATAAAGGATTCTTTGACTCTTTCAAACCAGTGCCATGAAGATCTTGGTAGTTGATATCCTTGACAACTAGCTGAAAACTATTCATACAAATCCAGGAGTCTTTATGCGATAAGAAATCAAAAAACAATAGTTGGATTCCTAGAAAACCATAGAATTCCAAGAATCGTCAATCGACTTAGAATATACTATGGTAGACCCTAATTTTCCAGAGATCAATCACTAGGATGACCATCCCAATCATTCAGAACAAGAACAATCTAACACTTCCTAGCAATCTAAATATGTCAAAGCGATACTAACGTTGGAAGACATCTCCATGAACAAGGCATAGGATGAACACCGATGGATACATAGGAACCCTCTCCACTCCCTCTAATAGCCAAAAGTGTTTCTATCCAAGACTAGGTTACACATTTTTCAAATGATCCTAACAACTATAGATTTATTCCTCAAATATGTCAAGAGAACATCAACATTATCCCTCATGTGTTATAATAAATTCAACATAAGATTGTGAATATTAGGGAAACACATTAGGAATATGAGACTCTGCTTATGGATCATTTTGCATATTCAGTTGCAGATGGACTACCTTAACTATCACTACCTATAGGCACAATAATTCCAAACTTCACCACATATTCAACACAACAGTTATTTGAGAAAATACGAAGTACTATAGTCAAGGTCTAACATCACCTAGTCCAAGTTGAGACAAAACACAACATCCTTAAGTAGATGTATGAATATTCCACATACAACTGGCTAACTTCCTTGTCACCAACACTGAAGAGAAACAAGCTAGAGAATTTGTGGGAAACACAATCACAACTCTCTATGACCAGTTGAGATCGATGTGGCCTAAGGTTTTCCAGTATGTATTCATTGCACGAGAGGATGTTTCAATATCCATGTCATAGGAAATCCTTTATCTCCTTTACACCTCATGGAAGCAGCTTAAAATATAATGGGAAGAGCTATGACAACAAGTACTCACTATCAAATATCATGTTAATGAAAAATAGGTACACCTTATGAATCATGTACTAGAAGTCATCCAGGAATTTATATATGTTTGCAACCAGTCAAGACATACAACCTATCAGAGTCAAGAAATATTTTTAGCACTTAACGATTGGGTCAAAGTTAAAGATTAGAAGCAATGACCACTAGATGCTTTGTGGGAAAACATCAACTAGTTGAATGAAGAATCCCAAACCAAAACTAATCCTTTCAAATGTGTGCACAAGTAAAAATAATCTCAACAAGATGATGATGAATTTGATACAATTTATAACCATGAATTTGCTACTAAGTAGACTCTGCAAGAGTTAAATTCTATGACCTAATATACATATACTAAATTACAACAATATACCATTTTGTGGACATAGAGACACAACAATTTCATATTTAGACACCCACCCTTCCAGATACATAAAAATATCAAACCTTCTTGGATAGTGCCAACATTATGCTCTGCAAATGGAAGACAAAACTGGAATAATTCAAAGTCCTCAGATAATGTATGATTCATATAATTCCCATAGTTGGATCCTTAATTTGAAGATCCCATAACAAAATATGCACAAGGATCAAGAACACAGTCGATTTGAATCAAGGGAATGTAAATACTTGTGGCCGGGGCCTATTGGCTCCTTCATTCTTGAAAATTCCTATAATTGCATAAGAAAATGCAGGTTAAAAGGAAGAAGTTGCAAAGCCACTAACAACCATAACTATTTTGGTTCCACTCCTACAACTATTTATATGAGCACAAGGAAATCATAGGAAAGGGGGGAAGAACATTAGAGAGCATCAAAGAGATGAAGATCATCTCAACCAATGAGTTGTAAAATAATAACAACTGATTCTAATATTTTTCTATTTTGGGTTTTTGGGCAATGTAATCAGGTTATGGTTCTTATGTTGTATGTAACACTGCGATAGGTCACTATGTGTATGATTATTTTGAGTTTGTAGAGTCATGAATATGTGTTGTAACATGAATTTATCATTAATACAAATGGAATATATTAACCCCCCTTAATTTTTCTATATGTGGAATGACTTGTATTCTATTTATTGTTTATTGTTTGTTCAATATCTTTGTTTTATGTATGCTTGAATATTCTTGAAGGGAATGTGTTGTGATAAGAGGAAGACAAACCCTATTGCAATATGATAGATGTGAACCCTCGTTGAATTATCCCTGCAACTAACCCTCCTCATTTTACATAGGTCTTGGTTGTGCTTTAGGTGAAACCTCCTTCAGGGGATTGAAAATGCTATCACACTAGACTACAACAATGCCCTTTGTTATCCCCTATGCAAGAACCCGGTCTCTATTTTTGCACTAACAATACCAATGAAAATGTATGCACGGATGGGTTCATCAAGAAGCTACAATATGTTCACTCAATAGATACAATCACGCTCTTCAAGGCATTTTCTATAGAATATACATTATGAGTAAATGAAGTTAGATGAAAATGTTGTTCCTCAAAACTTATTAACTATTTTCTGTTAGTGAATTGCCTTATTTTTTATACATGATTACATAACACTTTGTTTTTTTTTTTCAACGTATTATTTGATGCAAATTAATTTCCCTTGATTATACACAAGGTCTATGTAATATGTTGGACAAGTTTCCCATGTAAGGGTCTTATGTTTCTACATCAACATGTTTATGTTTGACTAACATAGGATATTTCCAAAATATCAAACATCTTGAGAAGATATTTCCAAAATATCAAACATCTTGAGAAGCCTCTAGCACAAATAGATCATAAATAAATTGGCACAGATTTTTTTATGTGATTAAAACCCTCAAAGAGAGAAATAGTCCATGACCCCAACCAAATAGATACTTGAGGAAATATATTATGAAAAAGAAAGGAAAATGCACAGTGAGTTTCTCACAATTGATCATCGAGTAAATGACCCTCCATGCTCTTTAAATATATATCATTGAACAATCGGGTGCTAATCCATGAATCAATGAATGTTAAAATCAAGGTGAGAATGAACCGTTGGACCACTCACGTTTAGAACATATTGTGACCGTCGGATTACATATGTACAAATTCATACTAAATAAGCACACTTTACCTAAAGATACATTTTAGCAGGTTGATCTTAACTTACTCCTAAGTTTCTTAATATCATAACATCCCCACTTAAGAACAAATTGGGATAGGATTGAAGGATTTTCAAAAGTCTTGCTATATGAGAAGGAAGGAGGCATTAGAGCTTATTCCCCCTTAATGAGAAATTCTTTAACTCCTAACATAGAATTTTACAAAACTTTTCTTGTGTGATATACTTTGTGAAGATGTCTGCAACTTGATCATATGTAGGGAAAAAGATAACTTCAAGAACACGATCATGAAGAAGCTTTATGATCAAGTGCATATGTAGCTAAATTTATTTTATGTAATTATGTTGGTTGAGGTGTTTGGCAAGCTTGATGGGACTCTAATCATCACACTAAAGGGTACTCAGATGTTGTTTTTTGAATCTAAACCATAAAAGGATTTGAAAATCCACAAGCCTTCCCGACTTGCATCAACTAGGGCTCAATACTCTACTTCTGCTAAACAAAGAGAAATAGCTTTTTTTTCTTACATTCCCAAGTGACAGGTTCAAAACCAATAATGAAAACATAACTTGTAGTATACTTCCTATCACCAGGGCCTTGAACCCAATCTAAATCAGTGAAACCAAAAAACAAAGGATTCCCCCTAAATTGTAAGGAATCCCAAACTAAATTGTACCCCAAATATACCAAAGGATCAATTTTTCTACGTTCTAATGGATTTCATGGCATGTTTGCATATACCAACCAAAAACACCAACAATAAATAAAATTTCAGGATGAGTATGAGTCATGTATAAGATACTACCAACTAGCTGATGATACAAGGTGGCATCAACTTCGAATGAAGTTTAAGTGGTAAAAAGTTTGACTCCATACTAGAGGGGATATCGGGTTGGTTTACAATCTTCCATGTGAAAACAACGAAGAAGGTCACAAGCATACTTAGACTAAGAAAGAAAGATTTATTATTTGGTTTGCAGGAATTGGATGCCAAGAAAATAGTACAAATGTCCTAAGTATTCCATTTCAAATTTCTTCTTAAGGATGGATTTCACATGGGTTAAAAGGTTAAGGTCACTACCAGTAAGAATAAACTCATCAACATAAATAAAAAAATATTGTGAGATAATTGTCTACTTTCTTGGTATAAACATTGGGGTCATAATGGCATCTAGAAAAAATAGTGTCAAGGATAATGCTATCCATTTTGGCATACAAAACTTGGGGATATTTCTTAAGGTCATAAAGAGATTTATTAAGGTGACATACAAAGATAGAATAATTCCAAACATAGACAGGATGTCGTTCCATGTAAATGTATTAGTGCAATCCCCATGCAATAAGGTGGACTTCACATCCATTTGATGGACCCCCTATTTATGAGAGGTGGAAAGGGAAATAACAAGGAAAATTGAGTTTGTTTTGGAAATGAAGGAAAAGGTTTCAATGTAGTCAATTCCTTCAACTTGGGAAAATCCTTTGGAAACTAACAATATATTAAGTCTTCCAACACTTCCATAGGATGCATACTTAGTTAGATGTACCAATTTACATATGACAAGTTTTCTTTCTTTTGAAAGAGGTACAATACCCCAAGTATCATTCAACATTAAGGAACAATATTATTCATCCATAGCCTGTCCCAATATAGATGTCCTAAAGCTTTTGCAAATGTATTTAGATCATGATTCTCTAAAACTTGAGCCAAAATAGAAAACGATCGCTGGAATTGAGAGAGTGTTCGATGTTGATCTCTAGGATCACCAACAAGATCACCAGTTGTTTTGCATGTTGTACAAACCCATTGAGGAAGCGCTTGTGTTGGTGAAAATAGAGAAAAATGAGAATGTGGAGGTGGATTTTAATCCTCACTATCATCATAAAAATAATAACTTGGAGTAGGAACACTATCAAGGAAGTTGGGAGTAGAAGATGGCACAAGCGCGAAAGATGGCTCGCATGCCATAGATGGCACAAACGTTGAATTAGGATTGCAAGCCAAGATATTTTCATTAAATTTAACATATCTTCCAATAATTATATCATGGGAATTTTTTTGAAGAAGTATATAACCTTTTACATCTCCATAATATCCAACAAATATGCACTTTTATTTTTAGGCTGCAATGCTTTCCAATTTTTCGTCAGGAATATGATCCCATGATTCACTACCAAACATACAAAAGTGGATGAAATTCGGTTTAATGTTACTCCATGATTATTCCAATTTTATATCTTTTAAATACTTGGTGGGAGTATGATTAACTATGTAATTTGCATAATTAATGGCTTCAACCAAAAATTGAAGACGTACTCCCTTAGCTTAGAGAGTACAATTAGTCATTTCTTTTAATGTGTGATTATTTCTCTTAGCAACACCATTTTGTTGTGGTGTATATGGAATATGATGTTGTATTTAAATTCCTTATGTAGTGCAGTAAGCAATAAATTTGTTGTTTACATATCCAATCCATTATCCATTCTTAACTTGTTTTTTTTATGTTCGGGTTATTTCTCTACAAGTGCCTTGTAGGCCAAAAAATTCACTCTCAAGTTTTAAGAAACCCAAGTGTGTTTAGAGAATTCAATAATGAAATTTAAGAAATAATTGAATCTAGAGAAAGAAGCAAAAGGAATAAGAGCATACAAATCATTGTGAACAAGATACAAGGAGGCCAAGGCATGCCAAGAGGCACATTTTTCAAAATTGTCCTAATGATGTTTGTCAAGAACACGCCTAGGACAAATACCATATGTACAAGAGATGAGAGGAATACCATTTTCCATTTTATGATTACACATAGTTGTTGCAATGATAAATATTTTAAATGATCGAGGCTCTCATGTCAAAGATTTCTCAAGGAATCACAATGAGCAATAAAAATCGTGGAAAAAGGTGATGAACCAAAGTTGTTGAATATATACAACCTAGTAATACCATCAACAATTCCAATATATAGGACATGATTTGGATATTTGAAATCCTTGATTACAACTTGATGAGGTGTAAATTTTATAGTATTACCTTCACAAAAATGAGTAATTTTATAGTGTGACAACAAATTGCAGGAAATTCTTGGAGCACATAATAAATTATTGAACTAACCATCGTCTACCTAAACTATTACTATTCCTACAACATTAAGAGATTTATCATCACCGACAAATATATTTTTTGTGTTACATTCAATTAGAGTAACGAAAATATATTTATCCTTGGCCATATGATAAGATGATTCAAAATCAATGAGCCACTCATTAGAAAAAGAGGAAGAAGATGCATTGAAGGAAAAAATGAAAGCGCAAAGTGCATGTCCATGAGTTGTAAATTCAGAATATGAATCAAGGTTAACATTCTACTTCTTCATTGTTGCTTCTAAAGTTACCATCTTCTTGAAACACTTAGATTCCACATTATCATCTTTCCTGCAAAAATTGCAATTTCACTATGTCTTCTTATATTTTGATTTGGTTCCCTGGTCAAAATTGGAAGCATGAGCTAGCTAAGAGGGTTTGAGACCCTTGTTTTTCTTATTATTGTGAGGATGTTGCTTCTTGGGATTCTTGGTTTTATTTTTATATTGTGCCACTAAGGATTTGTTATATGTATTGACATTGTTGATTTCTCCAAGATGTATGAGATTATCTTTCTCTCTAATAAATGAATAAAAAAATGATTCAAGAGTGGGTTCTTTATAGTGATTCCCCAAATATTCTTTCATGGGGTAAAACGTAGATACAAAAACAAAATAGGCAGGACCAATCTTGGAAAGAATATCATAAATACATTTATTTTCTGTCTTTGCTATTTTTCATTCTATATAACTAAAGTTCTAAGGGTTTTGAATCTAGACAGGTATTCTTAACTGCAAGGAAAATAACTTGGAGTTAAAGTAACTAACTCATTTTCAAGCTAGTGACCTTGAATCTCATTGTGTTTACCAAACATAGTTTCCATTTTTTCCCAAGCCATATATGGTTCATTAATTCCTTGAAGGTGGACTATTAATTCATTAGAAATTGACATCCCGATTAATACATGGGCATAATCACATTTATTGGCCCATTTTCTTTGCGTATCATCATTAGTGAGTTCAGTTTCTTTTACTAAGGCAATCAAATAAAGTCCCCTACTTCGCAAGACATCTTCCATGTGCGCTTTCCATGAGAATTAGTCGATACTAGTAAGCAAAATATCACATGGAGTGGCCATACTGTAATACACAGGTGATATGGGTTTAAAATAAACAACTGATGGTTTAAATGCAAGGATCTCAAAAAAATAGGTAATTAAAAAAACAACATTGAAAATAGACTTTGGATGCCAAATTTATTCTCTTTTGAAAAAAGACATAAAAAAGGGCCAAGGAGCCATGTGGTAGGAAAAGGTTGGTTCACGCGGTGATGGGAGAAGAAAATATAGTAAAGAATCCCTCCTTACTAATTTTTCCTATAAGTTCACTTTTACAAATAAGTTTCTTCAAAATAAGCGACCCACTTTTATAAAACAAGTGGGGAGCACTTTTACAATATAGTGACTTTATAACTTAAAGTTACATGAACTTTTACAAAATGTAACAAAAAGAAGGATTTGAACCCAAAACCTCCTACTTTGTAAAGTAACTTTCAGTCAAATGATCCAATAAAAATATTTACTAATATTATGGAGGAGAATCATGGTTTTTGTTGTTGTTGGAAGAGTGTTCCTACCCAAAAACCTTGTTTTTGGCCTCTAGATCTGGTAAAATGGTTGCATCTTTGGAAAATGGAAACATTTTTCAATGAAACAAAAAGTGTTTCCAACTAAAAGAAGTGATACAAATGCAATGGAAAACCTATATAATCCCATAAATTCATATAAATATCGTAAACTAGAAACCCTTTAATGCATACGACAACATTGGTTTAAGATCTCGATCATCAACACAAGTGGAACTTCATGAGAGCTATGATACCATGTTCGATTAATACAACATATTTACAAAAGATCAAACACTTTGAGAAAAAAATCATAGGTCAAATCATATATGATTTAATGTGGTTAAAAACCTCGAAGAGGTAAACAGTCCACGACCCCAGCCAAATAGCAACTTGAGGAAATATATTATGAAAAATAAAATAAAATGTTACAATGAGTTTCTCACAATCAATCATCGATAAAATGGTCATCCATGCTCTTTAAATAGATATAATTGACCAATCGAGTGGTAATCCATAGATAAAGGGCCATTAAGATTGAGATGAGAATGAATCGTTGCATCACTCTATGTCTAGAACATATCATGATCGTCGAATTACATATGTACAATTGCATAATATTGCATACTAAAGAAACACATTTTACCTAAACATACATTATGCCAAGTTGATATTAACTACCTCCTATGTGTCTTAATATCATAACAATTGAAATATAATGAGATATAATAAGCACTATTATTAGTGATAATTGTACAACATGCACATCTTATGCCTTCACGAAAAATCTTAGAAGGAGATTGGAAAAATGATAATTGCATCCTTCACATGTGAAAAATTCTAATTGATTGAAGGAACTTTTTTAGGAGACATAGTGCCATGGACTATTATAATTTCTTATATATTTATGGGTATTGCACAAACCTCTATGTGCTTTCCTTGACACTTTCTTCTCCTATAATCTTTTGTGTACACATTTCTCTCGTAGAATATTCCTTTATAGTAATATATTGGACATGCTAAAAATTGATTTGTCTCCTAAAAATTTTTACTCTTATTTATATAAGAGATACTGTCTACAACCCATGTAGATGTATATGTGTCATTTCATTCTCATCTGGCACATGTCAACTAAAAAATAAAAATTGAATAAAAAACTTATAATAAAAAAATGAAGTATTTCAAAGTAGGCTTGAAACATTAAGACTTTTAATCTTACATACCATCCTAGATCCATCTAAAACTCAGAACTATCAAAACCTAGAGGGATCAAATCCTTTGAGATGATTTTTTTTCAAGTGCAAAAACTCAAGGAAATATTTATTCCTTGAGGTATTTGATCCATCTTGGTGCATGGTATATCTAGACTTAAAATGTATCTAGTTTAATTCATAATAATATAATAATATAAACGAGTGTACAAATATGTGTACAATTCTAGAAATCATACTTCCATACTTGTCTTTACTCATTTACTTATGTGTTAGTTCATTTCTATTGCTAGTAATGTTCATATCAATTTGTATCAAATCCTATAATTCATGACCTTTATATCTAGTCACCTCAAGTGTCTCCATTATACTTACTATATTTTTGTTATTTGGCTTCATAAATATCATCTTACTTTACCCTGACTAGTTCTCATAATTCAGTTTCTTAAGGGTTTCCATATCTCACTTTTCTACTTATCACACCACTTAGCTTGGTATGATGAAGGTGTAAGATCTATTCTCCTTGATTGTTTATATATATTTCCATGTAAGTCTATATTTTATATTTTCAAGATCTATCTTTTATATTGATGCATTTGAAGCAAATTCCACATCCTCTTTCTTGGTTTAGAGATCACTTCAATCTTGGCGTTATTTATCCACTTAGCATTGTGTCCACTTATTAGGTATTGTCATGGATTATTTTGATATATTACTCATAGTTGTAGTGTTCTTTTGAAACACTCTACATAACTAATAGGTAAACATTCAACAACATTTGGTCACCAGGTTAAGAGGGAGATAAAGTGTGAAGGGTAACCCACTTAACAGGGTCAAGTGATAGGGCCCCTTGAAAATATTGAATATTGGACTTTGTTCAAACTTACTTTATGTTTGTTACTAAAGGGTTTTCTTTGTAATTTGTAAAATAATTGAAAAATTTTATACATGTCATATGTTTCTCTAATACCCAATCCAAAAAGGCTCTAGAGGTGGTACCTGAGAGGAATCAACACAATACCCAACCAAAAATAGCTCCATGGAGCATATGACCCATATGATATAATAGGTTTCCAAAGCCTTGAAAGGGTTATCATGCAATATTGTCCTCGGGAATTCCTAGTACCATGAATTTATTTTCAACTAAAATCCAAGTTACAAATCTCTAGGTTTGATGGCATGATCACTAGAATTATCAAAATCTATTTTAGAGGCATACTTCAAATTTATCCTGGGATTAATGATGTAGTGAATGTCCAAGTATCATGTCTCGTATGGAAGAAACCACCTTATATTGGAGGCATGATCACTGGAATTATCAAATAAAGGCTAACCATTCGTTGGTGATTTCAAATATTCCATGTAGAAAAGGTTATACCCTCATGGGTATCACATGAACATATTGTTTCAATGGCTTCACCCTATTCAAATTCCAAGCAAATTAATCCAACAATGCATTCAGCTATTCACTAAGCTTCATATCAAGCTAAATTTGAAATTAAAAAAAGGTACTCATAATCAAGTTTCTTGGTGGATTATTTCCTGGTATGAGAACTAAACTAGTTATGTTTAAGATACATTCTTTAGCCAAATAATATAAAATATAAATCATCATTGAAACCAAGATTGGATCTAAGTTTGTGAATAAAATTTCAAACAACATTGGTACATTTTCCTCAAATTATTCTGCCTCCAAGGATTCATCTAACCCTAATGAAAAAGCTAAGTTTTTATAACAACCCTCTTCATTTTCTAGTAATAGAAAGTATTGTACCTATCATACAAGGTCCGATCATTATGTTAATGGATGCATAGATTTTTTTATAGCGTGATTTTCCACACCGGATACATCGTGCTTTGGCGGCCTTTCCATGTCCCTATGCAGACTCACTTCATCCCAGCTTCTCACCATTACCCTGATGCTCCAGTTAAACCCCTTAAAAACACTTTTTTAATATACATAAGGATCACAATTTTACAACCCGCATATACGCAACTTGCACCACCATCACCCGTGTACATCGGATTTTATGCTCAAAAAATAAAAATATTTGGAGTTTTCCCCATCAAGTAACGAATGACTTTATCCTTGGCCTTCCATATTCCAGGAAACGATCTAATTCGGCCCTTCATTTCCTATTGAGGGGCTATATATTGAGCTATTGTGAACCATTGAAAGAGGAGAAATTTGGACAGTAAAGAGATTATAGTGAAATTGTGCCCCATTCCCCATTCTTATATGCTTGAGTATGCATCCCTTTGTCCTTGAAGCAGCCATTAGTGATCTCTCCCAAGCTTGCATTTGTCTTTGTGAACTTGCCATTATATGGAGGATTGAAGTGGTGGAGGCCCAAGTGGAGAGACCCAGTTTCTCAATTTCGACGAGCTGCCGACAGAGGCTGTCAGTTGTATCTATGTTTATATTATAATAGAAATATCCATTTTCATGTGTAATTATGAATATTTGTATCCATGGATGTAATTACTGTGTATACATGATTAAAGTGAATATGATAGATTAGACTCTAACACTTTATATATCATGCGTGTATATCTCTTTGTTGTTGAGGATGAAATGTAGGGACAAGTTTGATTGAAAGCTCGACGAGGATCCTTCGAACATCTGATTAAAGGTACAATTATTATCCCTTAGTGTTAGTTTCATTTATATATATAGCATTCTTTCAAATGGATTGATTTTTGGTGTCATAATTTATGTTGTGGTCCACCCCAAGCCATAGGAACTTTTCTCTGTAGCAAATTTTAAATTCAAACAAGGGTTTAAGAATATCCTCATAGATCAATTAGGAGATATTATTATCCTTATAGAAAAATGACTAAAATATATATAAATTATGGTTGCAATTGCCCGTAAAATTATATGATTTAATTCACGCTACATTTTATTATCAATATGGAGTACGTAAACCTATGAAGTGAAATCATTGTATGTGCGAAATTAGTACTTCCCTAGTACTCTAAATCAAACAAACTCAAAGAAATTACAAAATTCATCGTCTTGAGGTTGGTTACTCTTAAATCAATTTTTAGTGGCTGGGAATTATTAAAACATGGGTCACAACATTCTTCTGCAATGAATGATTACTGTTGTAATAGGTACTTCATTCCTAGTCTTATGATTTGATTATCGGGAGTTTGTGCNTTTTAGTGGCTGGTAATTATTAAAACATGGGTCACAACATTCTTCTGCAATGAATGATTACTGTTGTAATAGGTACTTCATTCCTAGTCTTATGATTTGATTATCGGGAGTTTGTGCTAAAAAAATGAATATATATTCTGTAATAAAAAAATAATGTTAAGATACAAAACACACTCAAAACCATTTACAATTTCAAACCTCCTTAGACTTGGTTACTCTTGAATTGATAATCATTATGATTGGTAATTTGTATAAACACAAGTGGCAACAATACTTTGTAATCTAATATTACTTGCTAAACAAATACTATATTCCTAATTATATGAATCAATTCCTAAAATTTTATGCTTAGATGAAATTTTGTATTTTGCAACTGAAAAATAAACACTCCATACTTGCGAGAAAAAAAAAACACACCACACTTTTGTTAATGTAAAAAATAACAAAGAAATGAAATCTCATAAATTAAATTAAATCATGTACACTAAAATAAAAGACCATAATTCTCTCATGGAGCGAACTTTTTCTCCTAAGAATCCATGGCATGAAATTAAAATGCAACATCATAAAAATAATCAAAACACAAAACATAATAAAAAGGTAAACTTATAATCCATATGAAAGAAAATATCAATATGTTTTTATTCACTCCATCATAAGTTGGACATATCCTTCAATAGTCCTCATTTAGAATGGAGAAGGAACACTTATTTATACATAATTTTCTTTGAGAAGGATATGCAATTGTGCAGATAAAAAATGAATAATAGAGTCTCCAAATTACCTATTACTAATGTTACTAATGAAGACATATAGGCCTGTATATGTATTGAGAATACTGCTATAAAAATGTCCCTTTAAACATTCACCCGTTAGCCAAGTCTTGAGGCATCAACTGAGTTGGAGATCTACCAACAAACTTCCTTTGAAATGTTTTGATCTTGTTTCTGCAAATTCCTATGATATTAAGATTTGTATTTTCCTATATAACACCAAAAGTAGGCTACATACCATTAGACAAAATCCCCCAAAAAGCATTCCCTATTTCATGTAGTGTGGATATAGAATTACATGCACAATAAATAGTGTGAAGGGAAATCAATTTATGCTTATCAACACTCTTATCAATAAAGAAGTTTGGATCAAGACCAATATCAATGATGTAAATACCATGAAATGTGCAATGATCAATCCTCCCCAAACTAAATAATTTACCAGTACTTTGGGAAAAGAAGATAGGAATGGCGATATAAGCATAAATCATTACATTAATCAATCACTTAGATCTCCTTTGTTCTGCAACCAATATTTGAAAATGTTCAATGAAAACATCAGTGGTAAAAACATTGCAAATAACCCTGAAAAATTATTGATGCGACTCATAAAGCATAAAAATATATATCACTAATTGCATTGTTGTTGAAGATTGTTGATCTTCTATACTTAACAAGGTTCTCAAATGCATAAAAATAAATGTCTTGGGATCATTTTAAAGCCAAATTGATTGCTTCATAATGGAGAAGGTGTGTTTCATCATTTTTCATCTTGCCATAGTTACAAATTTCCATTTTGAACAAGATAATTATACCCAACCGTGTAAATATATTGATTTCTAGTTTTGTGTGTACACAACGGTAAAAAGTATGAATCATCCTTGAAAACATGCTCGCAAAACTTTCCTTCCGCATTTCTGATAATTTTACAATTTGTTCAATTTTCTATATGGGGCACAAAACCCATGTCTCAATTTTTCTTTATTTGTCCTTGGTTTTTTGAAAAAATCATGCAAAAATATCCCTTAAAGCAAATTTGGCAGTTTTAAAAATTACGTGTTGATTTTTAATTTAATTTTCTCCCCATGAGAAACTAGTTTGAGTTTGATGGATATCGATAGGAGATGATCTATTGCATGAACATTATGAAGGTGTTATAGATAGTATGCAAACCAAGGATTTGGATACCCACTACTATGCAAACCAATGAATATGCTACAAGTAGTATGGAAACGACCGCTACAGGAAATCTAGAAATTGATTATTATAGGAAGTCAATGAGAGAATTACTAGAAAAATGATAATCATGTGATGAGAAACATGTTGATCACAATTATGAGGATATGCATTATGGGAGCATGTGATATGAAATCGAAAATATGTCACAAGAGTTGTAGAAATAGCAGCTATGATACCATAAATAAATTGAGGCTTAATACAATGTGTAAGCACAAGACAAGGATCTAGCTACAAGATATTTCTCACAAGCATGCACAAGAAAAATAGAGAGAACAATAATGAGACGGAATCATGTGAAGAAGTGAAGAATGATTAATTGATTGATTATTACAATAGTAATACATCCTTATAAAGGAAAATTTATTTGCTAGAAGACAACTCATACTAGCTCATAAATCAGGCTTACTAAATATGATAAACCCCCATAAGTGACTAAAGCACTTTCCAAATCTATAAAGGACCTAAAGAATTGGGTAAATCATGAGTGAGTTGTCATGAGTGATGGAAAAGCAAGCTAATCATGGAATCTAAAGAGAAAATCATGGAGGATGGGTTGACCACAAAAGCTAGCAGTCTCCTAGTTGACTAGCTTTACCTTATCCAATGAAAAGCTAGAATAAAGCAGTATAAATATAGAATATGCAGGAAGGAGCAATTACTAAATATGGAAGTCAATAAAGTGGGCAGGATCTAATCAGAATCGGAATAAAGGCTCTTATGAGGTATATATAATGGCAAGTGTTGACCAAGTAGTGCAAGAGGATGCCAACTATCTAAGCTAGTGGATAGGAAATTAACTAGAAATGATTAATATTTGTTATCCTAAGTATTGAGTGGATTTATAATATTCTAACAAGAGTATAAGATCAAAATGTATGAATCCCCCCCCCAACTAAAGGTGTTTTTAGTCCTCAAAAAAGTTTGGCAAATAGGGAAAGAATATGAGAGAAGCACATAAGATCATGTAGAGATGGGGAATTTTCCAAATACACCTAATCTAGTATTCAAGGAATTACTGAATAAATATTAAAAAAGAACATGCCTTCACCTACTTTATAATTCCATGAGTTGTGCATCCGAGAGATATTGTATTGTTGATGATAATGGATGAATCTATTAGTTGCTACTACTAGATCGTGGATCTAAAGTGAAATATTTTGATCTAAATCATCCTTATTTATTCCACTTGGATGGAGGAACAAAGGATAAGATTTGAAATTGGAACCTCTATACATTCTTATTGTTGGGGTTAATCTACTGATGCTTAACTCTTTTTATTTCAAAATCTAGAAATTGCAACTATTGTTAGTGATATAAAAACAATACAATCTTCAACTGCTTCCAAACCTGTGGTAAAATTCTCTTTATGTGAATGAATGGGTTGAAGTGTAACGTCCACTTCACTCAATCTGACCAGAAGAGGGGAAATTAAGTAAATGTGAGCCTCTAAATTTCACCCTATATCCATATTACACATACATATTATTGAGAAATATGTGTGCAGATGCATAGAAAAAATACACCATGGAAATAAGATGTATCCACACACACAACACATCCATTTACAAGTATAGTCATTACATGCATCAATTAAAACATTGCACATCAAATAAAAATAGAATACTTATCTTTAAGCAAATAATATCCAAGTAACTATTTGGGTATGCCACTTTCATTACATCCACCAAATCCCACCTAGCCTCATCGGTACCGAAGTGCTTCGATTGCACCTTTACTTGTCTGATGGCTCATTTTTGAAGCAATGCTACCTTCTTGTCCGGGATGCATAATGGATCGATTTGGAACTCTCCCTCGAGTTCCACCTGAATCACATCCTAATCAATCACATGGTTAGGATCATGTACATATTTATTAAGCAAATAAACATGAAAAACATTATGATATCTAGTATTAACATGCAATGCAATTCTAAAAGCAACTGGCCCTATTCTTTCAAGCACTTAAAATGGCCCAAAATATCTTAGTGGCGTCTTAGCACAACTTCCAAGATTCAACAAAATCTTCCTTGGCCTCACTCTAAGTTAAATATGATCCCCAATATGAAACACCCTATGCACTATGTTATTATCTGCGTAGCCTTTCTATCTATCTTAGGTTGCCTTTAAAATCTTCCTAATTTTTTCAACCTCATGTTCTGTTTCTTTAAGTAATTATGACCCAAGTAAAAAAAAATTTACTAGATTATCCCATGTCACTGGTGTCCTACACTTTTTACCATACAATTCCTCAAATGGACTCATGCCCAATGAATCGTGTTTCCCATTGTTATATGCAAACTCTACCAAGTGTAGATAGCATTCCACTTGGATGTTTTTCCATCACATACATGTAAAGCATGTCTTCAAGAACCTGATTTACTTTTTCAGTTTTTCCATCTGTTTAAGGATGGTAGGAAATGATAAAGTTCAGTTGTGTTCCCAGATATGCAACAACAAAAAAATCCATTAATTTGAAGTAAATTTGGTATCCATGTCTGAAATTTTCCTTTGGCAAACCTATGCAATTTGGAAATTCCATTCCTAAATTTCTTTGCAATGACATCTATTTTATATGTGGATTTAACTTGTATAAAATGCGGTACCTTAGACATTTATCCACCACAACCATGATGGAATATTAATGCCTCATATTCATTGGAAAATTTGTAGTAAAAGCCATGAAAATTACTTCCCATTTCCATTCCATAATTGGAAAAGGTTGCAACAAACCTATTGGGTGTTGATAATCAGCTTTAACTTGTTGGAATTTCATACATCTTGAGATATACTTTGAAATATCCTTTTTCATCTCTGGCCAAAAGTATTGTTTCCTAAATGTAGCAATTGTTGGCATTTTATGTACTTCATCCATAATAATCTTCAGCAATTATGACACATTTGGATATAAAATCTATTTTTATAAATAAGGATTCTATCCATACGCTTCAAACATCTTTTCAAAATTTTGTTGTCATAATTTATAGTTTATTTTCATATACAATTCATCTTCAACATTATAATTAACAATCTGATAGGCAAATATTGACAGCTTCCACATGCATTTCATCCATCTTTTTGTTCAGTGCATCAACCACTCTATTTTCCTTCTCTTTTATGTGTTTGATTTAAAAATCAAATTCACATAAAACTTATATCCATCTATCTTTCCCAACATTTAATTTTGTATGCTCAAATAAATACTTCAAACCATAGTGGTATATCCAAAGCTCAATTGTTTGCTCATTAGATAGTGCCTCCACATTTTTAAAACATGCACTATGGATGTAAGTTCCAGGTCATGGGTGGCATAATTATTTTCATGTTATTTAAATTTTCTAGACTCATAACACACTACATGATTTTCTTGCATAAAAACTACTCCAAGTTCAAGTTTACATGCATCTGTACACACCACGAAGTCTTTTTTTGGGTCTGTAATTCTCATAATTGGAGCACTTGTAAAAATATTCTTCAATAGCTGGAAGATTTCTTCACATTTTTGTATTCACTCATTTTTTCCCTTCTTTTGCAAGTGTTGGAACCTACATCCTTGATGGCTCATCACACCTCTAGATCTTATGGAAACAGTCGGTTTATAGATGAAAAGTGACTAGCGGAGTGTGGAAATTGAACCCAAGTGTTAGAACAATTACACTCACAACAATTGCCAATTACACATGCAAATTACTCACAAAAGAGACTGAATATGGAGCTGAACACTAATCTGTATTGAATAAGTGTACAATAGCCAACCCTGTGAATTCATAGGTTGCCACAATAAATAATTACATGAGAGATTTGAATGCATGAAGATGCCATTCGAATTTAGTCAAAAGCAAGCTTACTAAATCTAAGCAAATCCCCCATAGGTGCATAAAGCACTTTCCAAATCTGTCTAGGAGCTCACGAATTGGAAAAATCAATTAGGTAAGCTAATAGGTGGTGGAAGGACAAATCATACATGCTTTTCATAGGAGAAAAGAGTGGAGGATGTTGAGGACAAAAAACAAGTTAACTTCACCTAGTCAAACTTTCCCAATTGCCTTAAAACTCAGAAAAAGCAGGCAATAAAGAAGAAAAAGCAGACATGTGCTAGGGAGGCCAGGAATAAAGCAGATTTGATTCCAAGAGGTTTCCCAAGCGCTCCATGACTCAAATTTAGCAATTTTGACCATTATGGATGTGTGGAGGACAACTTGCCTAAGGTGGAATATGGAAACTAGGCAAATAAGACAAAAATTGGATTAATTAATGTCTAAGGTAGCTAACTATGGGTTGATTATTCTAACACGGAGCAGTTGACTAGAGTTGGACGAATGATTGAACAGGTGATTAGGAAAATAAATGAATGGTCAGCATGACCATGGCTGGCGTGACTACAACATCCAACTAAAATTTGGTATGTTGCATATTCTACGGAAACAGTCTAGACCAAGGACCCCTACTTGTGGACCAGATATTCCCTAGTTTCAGGAAGTGGATTAGATATGGAAACTGTAAATAGGTGAACCTATGGGTGTTCTAACATATCGATTTGAGATGTTTGTAATTTTAATTATGTATTGTGATGTTCTAAACACAATGTTTTGTACTTAAGTGCTTAAATGGTGTCTCTAGACACCACCTTTTCTTCTTGGAATTTTGTCCCCTTCTTTTCTTTTTTTGCTCTATAGTTCAGGCCGAGAGGTTTCCCAACATGGTATCAGAGAAACAGTTTTGACCTAGCCTTGTTGTTTGTAAGTCCTGCTAAGTTGGATATAAGGTTGATCGACTCCGAGTGAAAGATTTTTTACTTATACCTCAACCTAAAATTTGATCATATATACTAAATCAAAAGGATGGAGTCCAATATAGAACCTATTTTTCTCAATGGACATAATTATGTTATCTGGGTGACAAATCTAGATGCCTTATTGAAGATAAAAGGACTATGGTATTTTACAAATATTGTCATTGTTGATCTGATGGATTTCGATGCCAAGTTTTCTATCAACGTTAAAAATGATGAAAATGTGGGTGTTATCATGACCTATATTACGAGTAAAATTTGTTTCCATATAAGTGGGATCGACTATCTGCAATATGTTTGGACCAATTCGAAGACTCGGTTCAACAAGATAAATGAATGAGAAGTAATGAAAATAGAAAAAGAGTTGATCTCTCTGGAACCTCTTTCCTTTGATCGATTTGAGGACTATCTGGCTCGTTTTAAGGAACTACACTGAAATTGGGTGAATGTGGCAAGGATTTTTTGAATAAGGATGGACAACTTATCAATATGGTTTTGATGAATTTGAAGACACCATATGATGTCTTATGCTCTTCCTTTTAATATAATTTGATGTCACGCAATCAATATTGTAAGGATTTTACTTTTGATACTTTATGTGATTTGTTGAGCAACAACCAACAGAAGTTGCTTGAAGAAGGGAAGCTTGGTGGCAAAAATTGGGCTCACTTGTATAAAATCAAGATCAACCCAAATCCTAAAGAACTTGGTTGGTAGGATCAATGACCAAAATCTATCAACCAACCTACAAAAGGAATGATTGAATAATCGTCGTCATTGATGAAGAAGGGTTGGAAGAAGATGACATGTCAGTATTGTTCAAAGGTGGGACATGTCGAGAAGAACTATTGGAAGCAAATGAAAGACTTAGAAGGAAAGTTCAAACACTTGGAGGATTGTGCCTCAACTAGGTAGTCCACAAATTGACCTCATGAAAAGTATACCTTCTTTATCAACACTTCTCATGCATTACATGCTCACGCCAATCAAACTAAATGGGTAGTGGACTCTAGATGTACTCATCACATGGATAAGGATGCTTCTTTGTTCTCTTCCTTAAGTGGTTCTATTGAAGAGAATATTTATGTTTCTGATAACTACGCTCTCACTATCACTAGAAATGTAGATTTCAAATGTCAACACAGTCATATATCTGACATCTATCATGTACTGAGTCTAAGTGAAAAAAAATTGTCGGTTGCTCAACTTACGAAGACTAATAAGACTGTTGAATTCTAGTCATATCTCTTTATTGTGAAGGATCTAAGGTGTGCATGAGCAACTGTTTCCTCTAGAATTTTGGATCCTAAGGATGGACTTTACAAATTTTATGATTATCAGACAACTGGACCAACTGCACTCATCACCCAAGCGAACGACATAAGTCAAATTTGGCATGAACGACTTGGTAATCTAAACTTTTGAAGCATGGAGATGATGGTAACTCAGAATATAGTTACTACTCTCCTAAATATTGTTCCACCTAATGGATTTTGTAGAAGATGTATGCTTGGGAAGCATCATCAGGAACCCTTTGTAGAAACTAGGAACATTATCCAAAACATTTCAAAGAGTCTTCAAAACTTTGACATTGAAAGTATTCTTTCTCAACAACCTCATTGACAATGGATTTCACACTGACTCCATTGTTATGAGACAACTAGGGAAGCTCAGGGGAAGTGATATTAGGTTATTATAGGCTTTAAAAACTAATATATGTGGATTATTATTACGGTTTGTATGAGGAATTTTTACAAACACTTCACAGACATCCACCTTCAATAATTTGTCTAGTTTTGAGACTAAGAAAAAGTAGTAAACTAGTCTTTCTTGGTTTGGTTCCAAACACCACTAAACATTCACATATTTATTATGGAAGGAACCTATGGGATTTAAAACATACTATCATTCCTAATACACTCAATTGTTGAATCATAAAACTCATTTTGGCATGTTATTCAAGTTTGCACAATTTTGGCCAATTTCAAGCTTTTGAACTAGTGAAACCCAAGATTATCCAAATGCACCCAAATGACTTCAAATTATATATGGAATGGATTGAGGGGTATTAGGACATCCTAATTCATATTATTAATTCTCATACACTTTCCAAATACTTTTTCAACTTTATTTTGACCCTAGGGAAAGAAGGACAAAAACACTAGGAAAATCGGTGTTAAAACCCCCAAGGTTAGATGCCACTTTTAGCTATCCAAATGTAGTATGAACCTCCCAAATTTCATAAAAGTTACTTGTATTGATTATGGTACATAAATTTCAACCAAAATACAATATTTACAGGTCCTCCAACTTTCTGTTTCTCCCACAAATCAGTAAGTTTGAAACGAGGTTATTACATTGATGGAATTGAGCAAAAGACAATTAAACATGCTATGAAACTTTGAGAAAATTCCCCAAGGGACTGCATAAAATGTATGGTAAAATTTCAGTACATAAATGTCTGCTCAAAAATTTGAAAAATAAAAAAGGAATAATTATACAAATATGATACAGATCCACTTCAATATTGAGTACCAAATACATAGGGAAAATGGCTCTATTACATAAAAGTTTTAACATTTTACAAATAAAACTCCTTGGGATTTGAGATTTATTTCACATGTGTAGAAATATATAGATACATACATCATATAAAACATCAATGGAATCCAATATAGTCCTTATATAAATATCACACACCTCCAAGTACGCTACCAACATGAGACATTGAGAATGAAGACCAACATGAGACATTGAGAATGAAGAGGAGAAGATGAGAGAGATGGAATGAATAACAATGGAAAAAGATATATAATTGTGGGAGGAATTAAACCTAAAAACAAACACATTCATTCATATCCAATGATATGTATGAGTGGCCTCTCCATCAGCCAACTCGGGCAAGGATCTTGCACCTTCGAAATTGGTTCACAATCAAGGAGAGTAAACACCCATCGTGCAATGGACAAGCAAACCTCTCCTAAAATTCCAAAGGAAAAATCACAAAATAAAAAAGAATTCCCCATTTCTATTTACTCCTATTTTAATAACATCCTTGGCTTCATTTCCCTCCAATAAAATCGAAATAGCTTCCCATTGGTTTATTAACTTGATTTAGTGTTAATCTAGGTCATGACATTAACCCAACAGAAACTTGTCTTGACTTTTCTTGCTCTCCCTTCATGAAATCATACTTGTAACATTTCATGAATATTTATTGGGCCCCACACACACCTGTTGCACCTTCTCAAATATATTTTTATCTCTTAAATGTCATAGATGTCATAAAATATGTCATAGTTGTAAGATAATATGTCATAAGTGTCATAAGGTGTCATAGATTTGTCATAACTGTCATAATGACTGTCATAGATGTCATAGAATCTTGGCATTTCCTAAATTTACCCTATGACTCGTCATCTACCACCTTGTAAGTAACTCCTTCCTCCAAATTCGAATTTGAGGATGATGTCATTTGTAAATGAGGAATATTCCCTCATGTGGACCCCACACATTCACTTATGCTCCCCCATGGCCAATTAAAACCTACTACCACTTCATTTTGGAGAATTTAATATTTATCCTATCATTTATTGTCCTATTTTCCACCTTCCACAAATATGATTTTAAATTTACATGTGAAACCATAGACCTTGGTGTTAAATATTAATAGTTTGAATTTTCCACATATTAACCCTTAGGAATTGGATAAGCCAACTTAATTGTTTATTTTTGAAAATTATTTAATAGGGTACATGACAATCCTCCCAACCCAAAATTTATTGTCCTCAATAAATTTCAAACATGGATTTTGAATAACTTTATTTCCTTCCAAAACTTTGCCTCAAACCTTAGCTACAATTTGAGTAGTGGCACTCATGTGCTACAATTGTGTGCTTCCAAAAGTAAAGATATGTGGATATTTGCATATTGATATATCATGTGACATCACCATTAATAGCAAAAGGATTAATCAAATCCATCAAAAAAATTGCACAAATAATCTTTACTCCTTCATATTTGGAAACCTTTTCTGAATTTTCAACCCCTTTTTTCTCCCTGTATAATTCTTTGAAGTTGCAACTGAGTTGACAAACTTTGAGTTTTTTAGGATTCCACAAAAGTTTCAAAGAGGAACAACCATGATTTCTTCTGCACTACTCTTATTACAATCACCTTCTCAAGTGTTGAATCAATCCCCATACTTATTTTTACCCTAAAAATTGAAACCAATGAGACCAAAAACAAAACCAAAAATGATCCCAAGGTCCAATTGCTTGTATTGCACTCCAATAAATAGGAGTGCTCTCAAACCCATACCATTAGGAAAGAAAATTCATGGATCCCATTACCTTTAATTCATCCTTCTAGACATCATTATCAACAAGAAGAGTACATAATCAAGAGGGATGGAAAAATCATAATACATTGGTGCAAGTTTATCACTCCCACTACACAACAAAATTTCTCTTCAACTCTCCAAAAAATAATGCAAATTTGGAATGTAAAGCCAAATAAAGTTGAGTTTCTTCAAAAAGGAATGAAATTTCACACCATTAGGACTCATTCTCAAATTATATAAGAATGCATCATCAAATAACCATCGATTCCCATCCAACTACTTACAAAATAAAAATGGTGTGTTCATGAGGTCTCTGCAAATGTAAGAAAGAATTTCACCCTTTGTGGGTGTTAAACTCCAACATCTGTCTACTCACCCAATCAATGGATGAATAAACACTCCAACTGAAATTCCAAAAAGGAAATCCTTAGGCTTCCCCAAGTTCACAACTCTAATGGCTCAACTCTCTGCCATTGGTTCCACTCAAATGGTTCAAGTGGATGAGGGGGGAATCAAAGGATGCAAGTGAATGCCTCTATTGAATATTAAACGGATTTGGTTCATTAATAAATTCATCACAAAAAAATGAGGTATCATCCTTCTCCTCTGGTGGCACCAACAAAAATAAACCTTTCACCCAATTTTTATCCCCAATTGATGTGGATGAAAAGGAAGTAGGGAGAGAATAATTGTGAACCAACCTTACCCTTTGCAATCATTACCCATAAAACTTTTGAATGAATATTCTCCACCATTGGCTGGTCCAATTTTTGTGACATCATGTGCCTCCTCGATGGCTCTGCAACTCTCACCAAAAGGCAACTCATAATCCCTCTGAATAAGAACAAGTGCTTGGTTTCCTTCTTGTTTGAATGTAGCCTCTTCAAGCACCTGCATATTAACATGTACCTCATGTTCCACCATCACATGAGGTTCCTCCTTTGTAACATAAATGATTTCAGCCATTGAATGATTTTTTGATATGTAGGAGGGTGTAAAGGACCCTTGCAACCTCTCTTTAATTTGCTCAATATGTGCCATATATTTTTGGAGTGCATTTTGGGTGGGAGCCAACTCATTTGAGAGCTTGTCATTATATTCTACATTCTGCATGGTTATTCCATGATACAAATGTTGGCATTATGATAGGTATTGCGATCATATGGAAATAGATCAAATTGTGATATGGGTGTCACTGATGGAAACACATAGTTCCAAGCATATGATCCAATAAGAAGGAGGATAGATAAGCAGAGGACTCAGAAGAATCAATAGTTTGTGTAGAGATCCGCAAGATAAAACGCAGGAAGAAAGTTGAAAGGAAAATATGACCAATAGATCCGACAGTTAGAAGAGATCCCGCAGAAAATATATGGTACAGAGCGATCCACAAAGTTATATAGAGATCTGCATCTGATCTCAGATCGACAGTCCAAAAAAATTGCGGAGTTCAAATTTTGAGAAAAATGGAAAAGTGTGGTTCCACATTCCGCAATCCGCAATTCAAAGATAGATGGTCAGGAAAGGATTCCACAAAAGCAATCGATGGTCCAAATGATTTTCGGAATCCCATTTCAAAAAAGTTGGGAGGCACATCCACATTTCAAAATCCACAATCCAAAGGCCGACGATCAAGAAATAATCCGCAAGAGATCGATGGCTAAGAGGTGTGGAAAATGATTTGCGGAAGACAAATTGCGAGAGAATTCAAAATGCATACCCTCAATGCACAATCCGCATTTGATCTCAGATCAATGGCTAGGATTGAATTCGCAAGAAATTAATGGTTCAAAAGAAATGTGAAAACAACGTTGTGGGAGAAAAATTGTGAAAGTAGTTTGAACGAATTTGGAAAATCCGCAATCCGCATATGATCTTAGATCGACAAACAGGAGAGAGAGTCCACATGAAATAGACAGAGCGGAAGAAGTATTGAGGAAAGAATCTTGTGGAACTAGAACTATGGAAATAGATTTGCAGAAAAAGACAATTGCGGAAGGAGTCAGAGTTGCAGTTATGAATTCAAGAACCCGGTGGCAAACTGTAAACGATGTTTAGATTGCTTATTGATTGGGTTCCTTACCTGTCATGAGTCATGAAACTGAAAAGTTAGGCATACGAATATGTGAAGGGAATAAATATTTGCATGCATAAAAGGATGGGTGAGACAGGACTGGGTGTGCGCTCTCTGCATGCAGAGAGATGGTGCATGGACCACCGCCGAAGTGGGGATTGCAAAATGAAAGAGGACTCTGAGTTCTTTCAAGAATATGCAGGACAGAGACAGTAAGAGGAGCCGATTTTGAATAAGAATATCCAGAAGTAGATCAAAAAAGTGCAACAAAGTTGGTATGCATTGTTATATCTGTTCTCTACATATTGTTCTGAACATGTTTAAATCTAAGGAATAAGGGTGGTAGGGTGGTGCTAGGAAAAACATGGTGTCTTCTCTATACAAGTTGGAGCCTATACAAGTGGAAGTGGGTACTTTCATTCAGTAGTAGCTAGATAATTTTATGTTTTAGTGGGTGCTAGAAAAAACATGAGGTTTGGTTCTCTCTGCAAGTAGGAAGTGAGGTTTCATCCTCATTTGAGTAGGTGCTCAAACAAAGATGATGTAAATGATATGGAGATTTTTGTTAATACTTGTCTATGTCTTTATCATGTGTGTGATTGATTATTATCATTTCTTTCCTTATACTTGTTGCATCACCATGACTGTAAATTTGTGATCAGTAATAATGATTTAAAAACAACAAATATTGTTTAAGATTAGCAATAATTTATTCACCCCCCCCCCCTCTCAGTTATTCAAATAATCTCAACAATTGTTATCAGAGTGGGTTCCTTTGATTTAAAGGTATATTTGTAAGCGTAATCATGACAAGTCATGGAGGGACTTTAACCAATAAGGTTCCTCTGTTTGATGGAACAAATTTTTCCTTCTGGAAGGTTAGAATGAGAACATATCTAATGTCCTTAGGTGTTGATGTTTGGGATGTAGTATAAACTGGCTATGTAAACCCAGTTGTGCTAGCCTCCAAAGATGATAAGATGTAATTTATTTTAACGCAAAGGCAATGAATGTTATCTTGACTGGTCTTGCAGAAGTTGAGTTTGTTAAGGTGATGCATCTTGAATCTGCAAAAGAGATGTGGGACAAACTTATAAGTAGTTATGAAGTAAATGAGAAAGTAAAAGATGCAAAATTACAGACATATAGACTGAAATTTGAGCAGCTAAAGATAAATGAGGATGAGACTGTTACTAAATATTCCTTAAGAGTAGAAGAGACCATGAAGGCTACGAAAGGTCTTCGTGAAAAGATTGATGAAGCACCCTTAGTTCAAAAAAATTTAAGATCTTTTCCGGGTAGATTTAATCCCAAAGTTTCTGCAATAGAATAATTAAATGATCTTAAAACTCTGCCTATTGAACAACTCTTAGGAACTCTAATTGCTTATGAAATGAGGATTAGTAAAGACAAATATACCACTAGAGAAGCATCCTTTAAAGCAGATAAGAACAGTGATTCTGAAATGGATGTGACTAAGGCAAAATTTGTAAGAAGGCTGAATAAAGGATCAGGTAAATACAGAGGAAAGATGCCCTTTAAGTGTTTCAATTGTGGTAAGATAGGACATTTTGCATCTAAATGTCCCCACAAGAAAAAGGTTCAGACCTCTGACGATGAAGAGAACTACGCATTCAAGAAATACAATAAAGAGGCTAAATATAAAAATAAAAGCTTGTGTGCAAATGATGTTGATTCCTAAGAAGAGATAGACAATAATTCATCTTGTGAAGATGAAGTGAATAATTTTATGCTTATGGTCGTAGAAGATTTTGAAAATAAATATACAAGAAGTGACCTCAATGATGAAGAAGCTATGGTTGATATGGAAGGTGAACTAACCAATGCTCTAGAAGAGATTGACAGACTCATACTAAAGAAGAGGAAACAAAAACAAATGTTGATGCAGTATGAAAAGAATGATAAAAGACCAAGTGAATATCTTACACTGTTAAAGTTGGAATTAAAAGAGGCAAGGAAAATAGAATATATTCTGAAACAACAATTAATAGAGGAGAAAATGAGATCTGAAGCATTGAAATAAGAAGTAGTGACAGCTAGAAAAGAATTGGAGAAATTTCAAGCTTTGTATCACCAAAATCTGTCAAGTATTAAAGCTTCAAAATAAATGAACAACATTCTGAGCAAGCAAAGGTCTCCATTGTTAAAAACAGGTCTCGGATATGAAAAAGGTTCAAGTAGAAATCACTCAGAAAACAAGAAATAAGATGAGTTGATTAAACTTCAAAGCAGCAAACAGTCATAATACGAACATACTTTTCAAACTAAAGGAAATGAAGATGAAACAAGTACCAAGATAAAGAATTTAGATCAGAAATATCAATCAAGATTTTCTCAGGAACAAAGTCAACAAAAAGGAAGACAATCAAGATTCATATACCAAACAATTTTCCATGGTTACTGTTATCGTTGTTCTAATTTTGGTCACAAAGCTGCAAATTCTGCATTTAACTTTAGAAGTATGCAATTAATCATATCAAAGAACAGTCAATTGTTGCAACATAGGACAAGATAGTTAGTGAGTAAACAAGAACATCATACAACTCAGTTCACAACTAAAAGAAGAAAATATGATAGACATATCAATTCTTTTGATCTACTGTACAATGAGCCAAAATTTTATGTTTGTCGTAATTTTGAACATACGGCTTCAGACTGTCATCTAAAGAATTACAAAACTAATCCAAGAGTGAGTTACTCATCTAGAAGTGCTAAAGTTTGGAAGAAGAAAAAAATAACAAGTGTGGTTTAGTGCTTTCTGTTCAAATGAAAAAAGGCCCCTGGTATATTGACAGTGGATGTTCAAAATGCATGACTGGTGATAAAAGTAAGTTTATTTCTCTAAATGAAATTAAATCAGGAAATGTAACCTTTGGAAATGATGCTCCAAGGAAAATCAAATGAAAAGGTATGGTAAAGTTGAGTAATGGAAAAGGGAAAGCCCAAGATGTATTGTTCGTAGATGGACCGAAACATAATGTTCTTAGTGCCAGTCAGGTTTGTGACAAAGGATGTGAAGTTGTTTTCACTTCTAAAGATTGCAAGATAAAATATGTACCCTCAGGATAGTTGGTTGCAAAAGGCATAAGAACATAAAACAATGTATATTTCTTGAAAGAAAGAAAAGAAAAATTTGTGTAAGAAAGTATGATGAAAGTCAACTATGGCATAGGAGACTTGGACACTTAAACTTTGATCACATAATCAAGCTTATGAATAATGGGGCAGTAAAAGATCTTCCAAAAATATCAAATCCATATGAATCTATTTGTAAACCTTGTCAAATGGGAAAATTGACTCGCACACAGTTTAAATCCAATAACTTCACATCAAGAGACAAACCTCTTCAGTTAGGACATATGGATTTGTGTGGACCATCAATAAAGGAAGGAACGGGAAGAGAAATATATTTTATGTTGGTCATTGATGATTTTTATAGACTCACATGGGTTTCCTTTCTAAAGGAAAAATCTGAAGCATTTGAAAAGTTCAAAACTTGTAAGGATTTTATTGAGAATCAAACAGGAAAGATACTAAAGGCAGTAAGGTCTGATAAAGGAGGAGAGTTTAGTTCAGGAGACTTCAAATAATTTTGTGATAAACATGGAATTAAAAGAGAGTATACTATTTCAGGGACTCCATAGCAAAATAGAGTAGTTGAGAGACAGAATAGGTCAGTTCAACAGATGGCAAGATCAATGATGAATGAAAGGAATATTTCTCAGACATACTGGGTAGAGGTAATTCACATAATTGATCATATTATTAACAAATCTCACTTAAGGCCAAACAGTGATAAGACTCCTTATGAACTGTGATATGGAAGACCTACTTCAATCAAACACTTTAAAGTCTTTCGAAGTAGTTGCTATATTAAAAATAATGATGAACATCTTGGAAAATATGATGATAGTTCTATTGAAGGTATCTTCTTAGGATATGCTACAAACAGTAAAGGGTACACATGTTATAATAATAGGCTGCATAAATTGGTTGACTATATTGACATTAAATTCAATGAAGGAATTCCTGCAAAAGATATTCAGCTAAGTAGTGTTGAACCAAATACAAAGGATACAGATGAAGTTGAGGAAGAACATGTCCAAGAATCAGAAAAAGAAGATTCATAGTCAGATGATGAAGGTGTAAATATATAGACATATTCAAATTAGAAGACAGAAACAAAAACACCTTTCAGAATTATTCAGAAGAATCATCCTGAAAATAAGATAATTGGTGACAAGAATAAAGGAGTTCAGATAAGAAGGAAATTTATTAAAGCTTCGAAACAATATCAGGTTGCTTTCTTATCAATGATTTAACCTAAGGATTTTGAAGAAGACAGTGAGGATGAAGATTGGATTAGAGCCTTGAATGAAGAGCTTGATCAGATTGAGAATAATAATACTTGGGAGTTTGTTCCTAGATCTGTAGATAGGAATGTAATAGGCTCCAAATGGGTGTTTAAAAATAAGATGAATGAACATGGACAAATTGTGAGGAATAAAACCGGATTGGTTTCTAATGGGTATGCACAAGTTGAGGGATGGGATTTTGATGAAACCTTTGCACCAGTGGAAATATTGGAAGCTGTCAAGATGTTTCTTACCTATTCCAGTCATAAGAAATTCAAAGTGTATCAGATGGATATTAAGTCAGCATTCCTTAATGGATATTTAGAATAATAAGTCTATATAGAGCAACCTGAAGGATTCCAACTGACAAACAATCCTGATTATGTCTGCAAACTGAAGAAGGAACTATATGGATTGAAAAAAGTAGCAAGAGCCTGGTATTATAGACTAGATAAGTATCTATAGGACAAAGGATTCAAGAAAGGTATTGTTGACAGTAACTTGTACATAAAATTTGAAGGTGATGATTTATTGGTTGTTTTGGTGTATGTGGATGACCTTTTTTTTGGATGCACTAATGATTATTCTATTCAGTGGTTTTCTAATGTCATGCAATCGAGTTTGAGATGTCGATGATAGGAGAATTGTCATTCTTTCTTGGTCTCCACATTATTCAGAAATCTGAAGGTTTATTTCTCTCCCAAGAGAAGTATTTGAAGGAGATGTTGAAAATATTTTAGATGGAAGATTCATCATCTATAAGTACGCCTATGTTTGTTGGTTGTAAACTTAGCAAGGATGATCCCTCACCTGATGTTGATCAAAAAACATATTGATCAATGATAGGTACTCTTTTGTACCTCACAGCATCTCGTCCTAATATAATGCAAGTAGTTGGAATGGTAGGAATATTTCAGTCTGATCCTAAGCAAAGTCATTCGATGGTTGTTAAGAGGATATTCAAATATTTGAAGGGAACAATTACTTATGGTCTCTAGTATCCTAGAAATCATAATTTTTAGTTAACTGCATATTCATATGTTGACTGGGAAAATTGTTTGGATGAAATAAAGAGCACAAGTGGAGGTGCATTCTTCATGGGTGATTCTTTAGTTGTATGGTTGAGTAAGAAGCAAGTCTCTATATCTCTATCTATTACAGAAACTGAATACATTGTTGTTGACACTTGTTGTACACAAGTACTCTGGATGATCCAGACACAGGAAGATTTGGAAGTAAAATAGGTTGATCCCATTCCTCTCCATTGTGATAATACTAGTGCCATTAATGTGCCCAAGAATCCAGTCCTTCATTCCAAGATTAAGCACATACCAATTAAATATCGTTTCTTAAGGGAGCAGGTCACAAACAGAGTGTTTCAATTGAATTTCATTCCTTCTAAAGAACAAATTGTTGATAGCTTTACCAAAACTTTACCAAAGACACAGTTTGAGTACCTACGCTAGAAGTTGGGTATCATATCTTATTCTAAATAACTTGTTCACTTTGATAGGGGGAGTTGTGTTATAGAGTCTTCTTTGACATTAATGTCAAATGGGGAGAATTTATTGTTGCTACATATGATAGGAAGTTAGTGATTACAGGTACAACATGCGTCCAAAATTTGAAGGTTGTCATCAATGCCAAAGGGGGATATTGTTAGCATTATGATAGGTATTGTGATCATATGGAAACAGATCAAATTGTGATATGGTTTTTATTGATGGAAACACATAGTTACAATCATATGATCCAACAACAAGGAGGACAGATAAACAAAGGACTCAAACAAATCGACAGTTTGTGCATAGATTCACAAGATAAAACGTGGGAAGAAAGTTTAAAGGAAAATATGATGAATGAGTCTGACGATTAGAAGAGAGCCCGCAGCAGATCTACGGTTGCAGAGTGATATGAAAATATATAGATAGATCTGCATCTGATCTCAAATCAACGGTCTAGAAAAACTGCGGAAACAAAATTGTGGAGGTCAAATTTTGAGAAAAATGGGAAAGTGTGGTTCCGCATTCCGCAATCCGCAGTTTTAAGATTGATGGTCAGGAAAGGATTCCTCAAAAGTGATCGATGGTTCACAGTAGTTGCGGAAAAAAATTTGTGGAAGCCCATTTTGAAAAAGTTGGGAGGCACATCCGTAATCCAAAGGTCGACAGTCAGGAAAGAATCCGCAATAGATCGACGGATCAGAGGTGCGGAAAATGATTTGCAAAAGACAAATTGTGATAGAATTCAAAATGAATACCCACAATCTGCAATTCACATTTGATCTTAGATCAACGGCTAGGGTTGAATGCGCAAGAAATCGATGGTTCAGAAGAAATGCAAAAACAATGTTGTGGGAGAAAAATGGCGGAAGTAGTTTGAACAAATTTGGAAAATCTGTAATCCACATATGATCTAAGATTGAGGAACAAGAAAGAGTCTGAATGAAATCAACGGTGTGGAAGAAGTCTTGCAGAAAGAATCTTGTGGAACCAAAACTACAAAAACGGATTTGCAGAAAAAGATAATTGTGGGGGGAGTTAAAGTTGTAGTTATGAATTCAAGAACCTGGTGGCAAATGGTAAACGATGTTTAGATTTATTATCTATTGGGTTACTTGCATGTCATGAGTCATTGACTGGTTTTGGATCAGTTATCAAACTGAAAATTCAGGCATATGAATAGGTGAAGGGAATAAATATTTGCATGCATAAAAGGATGGATGAGACATGACTAGGTGTGCGCTCTCTGCATGCAGAGAGTTGGTGCATGGACTGCCGCCGAAGTGGGGATTGTATAATGAAAGATGACTCTGAGTTATTTCAAGAATATGCAGGACAAAGACAGTAAGAGGAGCCGAGTTTGAATAACCAGATCCAGAAGTAGATCAGAAAAGTGTAACACAGTTGGTATGCATTGCTATATCTGTTATCTGCTTATTGTTATGAGCATGTTTAAATCTAAGGAATAAGGGTGGTAGGGTGGTGCTAGGAAAAACATGGTGTATTCTATGTACAAGTTGGAGCCTCTACAAGTGGAAGTGGGTACTTTCACTCAGTAGTAGCTGGAGAATTTTATGTTTTTGTGGGTTCTAGAAAAAACATGAGGGTTGGTGCTCTCTGCAAGTGGGAACTAATGTTCCAGCCTCATTTGAGTAGGTTCTCAAACAAAGATGATGTAAATGATATGGAGATTTTTGTTAATACTTGTTTATGTCTCTATCATGTGTGTGATTGATGATTATCATTTCTTTCGTTATACTTGCTGCATCACCATGACTGTAAATTTGTGATCAGTAATAATGATTTAAAAATAACAAAGATTGTTTAAGCTTAGGAATAACTTATTCACCCCCCTATCAGTTATTCAAATAATATCAACAACAACCCAACAATATCAATTAAATAATATCTATCGAAAAGCACATTCAAAAAATTACCTTTGATGTTGGAAATTGCCTTCTGAATTTTCTTGAAGTCCTACATCGAATATTTATCCTCCATGCTCTAACAAATCTTTTATACCAAATTATGTGTGCCATGGAGAGTCTTTAGTGCCTCTTGAATCTTCTTTTCATCCATCCTCAATGACCCTTCAAAAAAATAGTTTCTTGTTGAGGAACCTCCTCTTCTTCTTTCGTCCTGATTTTATCAACTTCTTGAAGCTCAAGAGGAGATGGGGAAGTTTATCTTGGTTCTTCATTTTCTGCTACAAGGTCTTCATCTTCATGCTCATGATAACTTTGTATTACAACAACATTTAAAAATATGATCTCTATGTCACCAATATAGAGTTTTGAGAACCCGTTAGTAGGTACTCCTTCACTGTTCAAGCATCCATCAATATATTCTCTTTGATTTGCACAACCCCCATCAGTAAGAATTGTGTGCTTGTCTTCACTTCCTTCTTCATATTCTTCTCTGAAATCACCTTGAGGTGATTGATTCTCCAATTCATGAGTCTCTTCTCCTTCCTTTTATGGTGTATCTTGGCTCTTTTCATCTTATTTAGGCTGAAATTTCTTCCACACCCTCACCATGTGGTCCACAAACTTTTTTATAATTTCCTCATCTATAGAGAAGGATAATTCTCTGCTCTTTTCACATGTAGGCTTATTTTCACTCCTTTCAATGCACCTCTAAACTTGTGGATTGTTGATTGTTCCTTAATGAGCTCACATCTGCACTATTAGGCCTATATATAAACATTCAATCAACAAAGTCTTCGAAAAGAATGGCCTAAGGTGTCTCTCCCATAAAATCAAGATATACTTGATATTGTTGGGGCAAATTTTCGAATGTTTCTCTCAAGCTTTCTAATTCATTCATAGGAGTATCTCATGGTGGTTTGGCACATACATATTCACAATACACAGGGTCATAAGAATAATCCTCATGCCTTATGAAATTGTAAGAAGTGTTGCAAGATGGAAACTCGTCCTCATACCATTCACATTCTTCTTCATATTGCTCATAATCATTTTCTTAAGAGTCATTGTAATAGTAAGACATGGCTACAACTTTTTCTTCAATGAATGGTCTTAATGTATAGGTTCAAGGAACATTCTCCGATACCATTTTAATGTACATTTTTTGGAGAAACCATGCACACTATCCAAAATATTTAAAAGAGGATTCAAAACTTTGACATTTGAAAGCATTCTTTCTCAACACCCTCATTAACAATGGATTTCGCATTGACTCCATTGTTATGAGACAACTAGGTAAGCTCAAGGGAAGTGATATTATATTATGGTAGGATTGAAAAACTAATATATGTGTCTTCTTAATATGGTGTGTTTGAGGACTTTTTACAAACACTTCACATTCATCCTCCTTCAATACTTTGTCTAGTTTCGAAACTAAGAAAACGTAGTACACTAGTATTTCTTAGTTTGGTTCCAAACACCACTGAACCTTTACAAATTCACTATGGAAGGAAACTATGGGATTTAAAACATACTAAAAAACTACACTCAATGGTCAAATCAGAAAACGTATTTTGACATGTTATTCAAGATTGAACAATTTTGGCTAATTTTGATCTTTGGACTAGTGAAACCCAAGATGATCCAAATGCACCCAAATGACTTCAAATTTTGTATAGAATGGATTGAGAGGTATTATTAAGTCCTAATTCATACTATGAATTCTCACACACTTTCCAAATACTTATTCAAATTTCTTTTGACCCTAGAGAAAGAAGGACAAAAACACTAGGAAATGTTAGTTTTTCAACATTAAGCTAGCATTGTTAGGATCTTTAACTGAGAGAATAACCAGTACAGCAATCAAACACAAGAGACAATGAACACAATGTTTTTCCTCAGGGGAACCATAAATGGAGAAAACCCCGCAACTTCCCCAGAGATAGAATCAGCACCAAAATGGTAAAATCCCAAAACAGTAAGTGATCTCCCGACAGCAGTAACCTTCTTCTTATCTAGCCCCAGTGTCTTCTCTTTCCTCAAATATGCACTACACTTGAGTGTGTTTGTGATGTGTGCTAAATAGAGAGTCCGGCTCTCTATTTATACTAATCCTAACATGACTAAAACCCTACTAGGGCCGACCTCTACTAGGATATTCTAAAAACCCTAGTGCCCTAGAGCTGCGGGGACTTTAACCCTTAGACAATCGAAGGGTTACCCACAATGACTTGACATGACTTGTTTACATTATTGATCCTCCCGATAGAAACATCGGGGCATGAAAGCATGACTCAATTACATTATAGATACATCCCGGAATAAACATTGGGTTACAATACATAAGATACATAGATGAATACATTTCGAAGTTACAAATACATCAACACTCCTTCTTAACTAGGAAGGTATTCTTTCGACACAATTTTCAGCACTAGTCTTCTTCTCTCGTCACCTACATCTTTAAGTATTATTATTCTTCAATTCATCTTCGTCTTCAAGTCATCTTCATCTTCAAGTCATCTTCGTCTTCGGATCTGGATCATCACTTGATCTGGATCATCACTGGACATCATCACTCGATCTGGATCATCTTTACTGGATCTGGATAATCACGGTTGGATCATCTTCACTGGATCTGGATCATCACTGGATCTGGATCATCACAGCTGGATCATCTTCACTGGATCTGGATCATCACGGCTGGATCATCTTCATTGGATCTAGATCATCACTCAATCTGGATCATCACGGGTGCTATCTCATGATTCTTCTCATCATAGGAAATTCTACAGAGCTAGCCCTTTTTCATGCTAGTTGTAGGCCTAGCCTCCATGTAGGTATTCTTTAGCACTTATATCTGACCTACTCATCAGAAAGGAACAGCACTCTCATCCATCCAAGCGGGAACACATCCTACCACAATGATGAAAGACTTTCATCCAGGCTGGAACCACACCCTACCACAATGATGGAAGATTTTTGCACTTCCATCTAGGCTGGAACCACATCCTACCACAATGATGAAATATTTATGCACTTCCATCCAGGCTGGAACCACATCCGACCACAATGATGGAAGATTTCCACACTTCCATACAGGCTGGAACCACATTCTACCACAATTATGGAAGAGCTCTACACTTACATTCATCTAGGCTAGAACCACATCCTACCACAATGATGAAAGGGCTCTGCACTTACATCCATCCAGGCTGGAACACATCCTACCACAATGATGGAAGGGCTCTGCACTCATATCTGATCTTATAGGAACCAATCCTACAGTCATATCAGAATGGCCCCCAGTACTCGACTGAGCTACCTGGTAACTGACCAGGTGCCTCCATTCTCCTAGAGAATGGCAATTGCCCTTACATCTGACCTGCTCGTCAGAATGGCCAACACTCACATCTGACATGGAAGGAACCTAATCCTTTAGCCATGATAGAATGGTTCAGCCCTTACATCTGATCAAGTGAGAACACATCCCTCTATCACATCAGAATGGCTCCTCAGTCCTAGACTGATTTTTCCTGGTAACTGACCAGGTACCTCCATTCCCAGAATGGTAGTTTCCCTTACATCTGTCCTGCTCAACAAAATGGCTAGCACTCATATCTGACATGGAAGGAACCAATCCTCTCACCATGACAGAATGGCTATGGGTCTCATCACTTTCTCTTGGAGGAAACCTCGATCTAGAGAACACCAAGATTCTCCATAAAGTACTCAAACTTCATCCTAGCCAATGGATTCGTCAATACATCAGCTATATGTTCCTCCACCACAACATACTGGAGCTTCACTGCTCCCCTCTGCACCATATCCCTGATATATTAATACTTGATCTTGATATGCTTCGACTTATCATGGAACATTGGATTCTCTGACAACTTCACGCAACTCTAGTTGTCACAATGTATACAAGTATCCTCCAACTGGAGATCAAATAAATCAGACAGTAGCTTCCTCAGCCATACTGCCTCACAGCTAGCTGAACAAGCTGTGACATACTCTGCTTCAGTTGTACTCAGTTCCACACAGGATTGCTTCTTGCTAAACCAAGAGATCACACATGATCCCATACTGAAGCAACACCCTGAGGTGCTCTTCCTATCGATGGCACTACCTACCCAATCTGAATCAACATAACCTTCCAGGCTAATCTTTTGATTTGCATCATACTTGAGCCCATAATTAACTGTACCCTTCAGGTACCTCAGAATATGCTTTGCAGCAATCAAGTGAACATGTCTCGAATCTATCAGGAACTGGCTCAAGGTGTTCACAGCAAAGAAAATATCTGGTCTCATGTTCGTCAGGTACATTAAGGACCCAATCATCTGAGGATACATCGTAGCATCAACCGACTCTGATGAAGCATCGTTCAATAGCTTCAGGTTCGATGCCATAGCCTTGCAGTCTATCATCCCAAACCTCTTCAAAATCTCTATTACATACTTCCCTTGTCCAAGGAATATTCCATCCGCACTTTGCCACACTCCCATACCTAGAAAATAATGCATCATCCCCAAGTCCTTCATTTCGAACTCGGCAGCAAGCTTTCTCTTCGTATCAGCAATCAACCCATCCATACCTATCACAAATAGATCATCTACATATAGTAGAAGCATCACTGGGTTGCCATCTTTAACCTTGTAGTAAAGGTTGGAATCTCCTTTACTCTTGGTAAAGCCCAAACTAGATAGAAAGCAGTCAATTTTGTCGTACCAGGTCCTGGGTGCCTGTTTCAAAATGTACAAGGCTTTCTTCAGTCTGCACACATGAGACTCCATGTCATGAGTCTCAAAACCAAGTGGCTGCTCTACAAACACTTCCTCTTCCACTACACCATTCAAGAAAGCAGTCTTGGCATCCATCTAGTGTATCTTCCATTTCATCACTACAGCCAGAGCAAGTACCAATCTGATGGAAGTATATCTAGCTACAGGAGCAAAGGTTTCTTCATAATCTATTCCTTCTTTCTGAGAGAAACCACGAGCCACAAATCTCACCTTATATTTTTCAATGCTACCATCTGTAGCATATTTGATCTTGTAGATCCATTTGGAAGTTACAACTAACTTCCCTTTTGGTCTTGGAACAACATCCAAAACATCATTCTTCATGATTGATTGATATTCTTCGATCATCGCATCCTTCCATTCTTTCCATTTTCCCGCTTCTTCATAACTAGAAGGTTCTTTATCAATGAAATCACATAGTAAAGCTACATACCCGGAGCAGGATCTGGTCCTCTTTCTTTCTCTGTGATTCTCTTCTGGAGCCCCATATCTTTCTGCACCTTGGATAAGTTCTCGTACCCAAGCAGGTTTCCTCTTATGAGGATTCTTCTCCAGAGGTGTATCTACAGGTCTTTTTGGTTCTTCAAAATCTCGATCTTCTTCTTGAGTTTCTTCATTCATGGTTGTATCATGAATTCTGGGTGCTTCTGTTTCTTCAGGTTCTTCAGCAGGTCTTGTTCTGGATTTGTTGTAAGTTGTGTCTTCATTAAATGTCACATCCCTGCTGATGTCAATATTCTTGTATCCTGGGAAATATATTCTTTAAGCCTTCGAGCTTTCAGAGTATCCCACAAAGATACCCTTCTTTCCTGAAGGATCTAATTTTGTTCTCTTCTCTTTTGGAATGTGTATGTATACATGACAGCCGAATATTCTGAGATGGATGACTTCTGGTTTCTTGCTGGAGAATACTTCTTCAGGAGTCTTGTTTTCAAGTACTCTATGTGGAGTACGATTCTGTACATACACCGTTGTTCTGGTAGCTTCAGCCCAAAGATGCATAGGAAGATCTTGATCATGAAGCATGGCTCTTGCTGCTTCCATGACAGTTATGTTCTTTCGTTCTGCAATCCCATTCTGTTGTGGATTATAAGGAGTGGAAAACTCCCTCTTAATCCCTGAATCTTTGCATAGATCTTTGAATTCATTTGAATTGAATTCTCCGCCATTGTCTGATCGAATCTTGATCTTCTTTTCAGTGTAGTTCTCAATCAAGGCTTTGAATTCCTTGAATTTTCTCAATACTTCGTCTTTGTTCTTCATGAAGTAAACCCATGTTTTCCTAGAAAAATCATCAATAAAAGAAACATAATATGCATACCCACTTAGTGAGCTTGATGACATAGGACTGCATACATCATAGTGGATGATTTCTAGGATTCCTTTGGCTTTGCTTTCGCTGCTAGGAAATGTCTTCTTTGTATTCTTTCCTTTCGTACATCCTTTGCAGACCCCATCATGTTTTGCTTGGAATTCTGGAAGACCTTCAACAGCTTTGCTTGCAATTGGCAGTGCTTTGTAATGCACATGTGCAAGCCTTCTATGCCAAAGTTCACCTGGCTCTACTATGTCATGGACCAATGCTTGTTTTGGATGGCCCTTTAATTTGTACAATCCAAATTTGTACAATCCTCCTTCTTGTTCTCCAATCACCACTGCATCCTCGATAGTCTTTCCTCTTGGCCACATGATGACTTGACCATATATGAATGCAACCCTCATTCATTTTGCATCTAGTGCAGATATGGAGAGGAGGTTCTTCTTGAGTCCTGGCACAAACAATACTTCCTTCATTGTTAGAGACTTTCCAGAGTCTATTTAGGAAGATTCCCCACTACCTTTTATTGGATATTGGTAGTCATCTCCTAGCTTCACCTTGTGAGGTGATTCATGTTCTGATAATCTCACAAAGGATTCCTTGAATCCAGTCATATGTTTGGAAGCCCCACTGTCTATAAGCCAATCATCACTTCCATGAGTAATGTTACCTGTGAGAGCGGAGATCAAAACATATTCATCCTTGCTTGAAGAATCTTCACTTTCATATCCCTAACTTTAATTTTGGGGAGGAGATCAATCCAGGCCTGGGCTCACTGAAAAATTCCTCTTCTGTGAAAAGCCCTAATTTTCGGCAGCAGTGTCAGGTCCAAAACTGAAAAACCTCAGAATTGGATTCTGCTTCGACAGAAAGATGCGCCCTAGGGAGGAGAGTTATTCTACCCTACTTTTGCTAAAAATCTGTGGAGAGAGATCCACAAAATAGGAATCCCTAGTTTATGTAGCTGCACAGTGTCTTCTTCTCAGGTTAGCTATGATTCCATGTTAGTTTTTCAACATTAAGCTAGAATTATTAGGATCTTTAACTAAGAGAATAACAAGTACAGCAATCAAACAAAAGAGACAATGAACATAGTGTTTTTCCTCAAGAAAACCATAAATGGAGAAAACCCCGCAACTTCCTCAAAGATAGAATCAGCACCAAAATGGTAAAATCCCAAAACAGTAAGTGATCTCCCAACAGCAGTAACCTTCTTCTTATCTAGCCCCGGTGTCTTCTCTTTCCTCAACTATGCACTACACTTGAGTGTGTTTGTGATGTGTGCTAAATAGAGAGTCCATCTCTCTATTTATACTAATATCGACATGACTAAAACCCTACTAGGGCTGACCTCTACTAGGAGAGTCTAATAACCCTAGTGCCCCAAAGCTGTGGGGACTTTAACCCTTAAACAATCGGAGGGTTACCCACAATGACTTGACATGACTTGTTTACATTATTGATCCTCCCGATCGGAACATCGAGGCATGAAAACATGAATCAATTACATTATAGATACATCCTGGAATAAACATTGGGTTACAATACATAAGATACATAGATGAATACATTCCGAAGTTACAAATACATCAACAGGAAAATCGATGTTAAAACCCCCAAGGGTAGATGATACTTCTAGCTCTCCAAATGTAGTATGAACCTATCAAATTTAAGAACATTGACATGGATTGGTTATGGGATATAAATGGCCACCAAAATATAATATTTTAAATTCCCTCCAACTTTCTATTTCTCCCACAAATCAGTAAGGTTGAAACAAGGTTATTACATTGATGGAATTGAGAAAAAGACAATGAAACTCGCTATGAAACTTTAAGAAAATACCTGAAGGGCCTACATAAAATGTATGGTACACTTTAAGTACATAAATTTTTGATAAAAAATATGAAAAAAAACATAGTAATACTTATACAAATCCACTTCAATATCGAGTACCAAATACATAGGGAAAATGACTCTATTACATAAAAGTTTTAGTATTTTACAAATAACACTCCTTTGGATTTGAAATTGATTTCACATGTGAAGAAACATATAGATCCATACATAATATACAACATCAATGGCATCCAGTATACTCCTTAAACAAATATCACACACCTCCAAGTGCGCCACCAACATGAGACATTCAGAATGAAGAGGGGAAGATGTGAGAGATGGAATGAATAGGAATTAAGAAGATATCAAACTGTGGGAGGAATTCAACCTGCAAACAAACACCTTAATTCAGCTCCAATGAGAGGTTTGAGTGTCCTCTCCGTCAACCAACTTGTATAGAGATATTCCACCTTCAAAATTGGTTCACAAGAAGGGAGAGTAAACACCCATCGTGCAATGGACAAGAAAAGCTCTAAAAAAATGCCAAAGGAAAATTCACAAATGACCAAAATATGCGCCATTTTGAATTCTCTTTTAATAACCTCATTGGCCCCATTTCCCTCCAATAAACTCTAATTACCTTCGCGTCAGTTCATTAACTTGAGTTAGTGTTAATCTCGGTCATTACATTAACCCAAGTGACACGTGTCTTGACTTTGCTTGCTCTCCCTTCATGAAATTTGACTCAGAACCTTTCATGAAGCTTCCTTGGGCCCCACACACACCTTATGCACCCTCTTGGTGTTAATATTTCATTTTCTAGACTAGATATCATTAGTGTTCAACCCAAATTCACAATAGTATCATATGCAGAATCACTGAAAGAAACACAATCACAATATAGGCATAGTATTTATCCTGGGAAACCCTCAAGGGGAAGAAAACCCAGCAAAAATTCCTATGTATAATATGTATAAGATAAAACCCCAAAACATGTATTCTCCTCCTTGTTGATCTGTCTCACTCTCTCCTATGCACTACTCAAGTGAGTGAGTATGTGTTCAAATAAGAAGCACAGTATCCACAACTAAATGTGGGTACTCTCCATGCGAGAATAACATATGTAGGGGCATCCTTAGTAAGTACCACTCTCATGAACAGAGTGTTATACTTGCAATAATCAAGAGAGGATATTGTCTTCCACAAGTGAATGTTAGACCTTGTCAGCATCACTTCCATCCCATCATCGATGTAAGTCTTATCATCACTCCCCCTTTCCTGGGAGGATCCATATTATCAACCTGCTCCCCCTTTGTTATAGGAGGGTTCATATCTTCGACCTGCTCTTCCTTTCCGAGGGAATTCCATATCTTCAACTTATTCCTCCTTTCCAAAGAGAGTCCATATCTTCATCATTTGTAGTATCAGCATTGTTCCTCCTTATGAGGAAATTCTTTTTGAACTACACCAAGCTTTTCACAAAAATATTCAAACATCACTCAAGATAGAGGCTTGGTCAGAATATCAGCAACTTGCTCATCGGTACTCACATATAGGAGCTTTATAGCTCCCTTTTGTACCATATCCCTTCTATAAAAATATTGGATTTCTATGTGCTTTGATTCATCATGGAACACCAGATTCTCTGACATATTTATGCAACTCTAGTTATCACAAAGAATCATTGTGGTGTCCAACTCTATGTCAAAGATTCCTAACATCAGTTTCTGAAGCCATTTCGCTTCACAACCAGTGGAGCAAGTTGCTATGTACTCTGCTTCAGCTGTACTCAAAGCAACATTGGATTGTTTCTTACTAAACCATGAGATCATGGTGGATCCCAGACAATAACATCCACTTGAGGTTCTCTTCCTGTATGCAACACTTCCTTCCCAATCTGAGTTCATATATCCATACAATATGTAGTCATGATCTCTACCATAGTAAAGTCCCAAGTCTATTGTACCTTTTAGGTACCTCATCACATGCTTTGCAGCAATCAAGTGAACTCGTCTAGGTTTAACTAGATACCGACTTAAGGTGTTCACATCAAAGCATATATCTGGCCTTGTATTCGTTAGATACATCAATGATCCAATGATCTGTCTATACTGAGTCATGTCCACTAACTCTAATGACTCATCAGATAACAACTTCACGTTGGTGTTCATGGGTGCGGCCATGGCTTTACACTCCAACATATCAAATCTTTTCAAGATTTCTAATACATACTTTCCCTAGTTCATAAAGATTCATTCCAGGATCTGTCACACTTCCAGCCTAAGTAAATAATGCATCAATCCAATATATTTCATATCAAATTCTTCAGCTAGCTTCTTCTTTCAATATGTGATCTATTTCTCATTTCCTGTCAGAAATAGATCATCCACATACAATAATAGTATGACTGGTTCACCAGCCATAACCTTCATGTAAAGGTTAGGATCAGCTTTACTCTTGGTAAAGCAAAGCCCAATCTTGTCAAGAATCTATCTACTCTACCATACCAAGCTCTAGGAGCTTACTTCAGTCCATACAGATCCTTTTTCAACTTCCATACATGAGTCACTCTATATTCGACTTCAAATCCTTGTGGTTTTTCAATGTAAACCTCTTCCTCAATCATACCATTAAGGAAGGTTGTCTCTACATCCATCTGGTATAGATCCCACTTCATCATGGAATAAATTTCCATGATGGTTCTTGTTAGAATAGTAATCCAAGCCCTTAGTAGCTTAGTTTAACTCCTTAGTCAATTTATTGCATTTTGCATTAATACACTATGGTTTTGGACTTAGGGTGCTTAGTTGGACCAATAACCAGTCAAATTGGTGCATTCACACCCACATGAACACTCCAGCTCAGTCAACCATCCACATGTGTACCCTCATAATTTTTGGTGCAATCACATTCATTGAATGTGGATAGCTTGGTTGACTAGGAGCGCTAGAGGTGGATTTTGTCCAATTTTGGGTTGATTTGGTGCATTTAATGCCACCTAGAGACTCTCACTAACCCATATTTCCACACCCATACACGCCAAGGTGTAATCATTGCCCCATGTCACCTCACCCACATCCACACAGCAATTCGTGGCCATTTGGGCTGATTTGGAGCGTGATTGGCCCACATAGGGGGGGATTGATGCCAATCTGGCAATTTTCACTTGTAGAGTCACATTGGGCTCCCAAATCCTCAAAAAACACTTCTGATGTAATATAAACCTGTTACTAACATGTTTTTATGTTATACAGTCAAAATATAATGTGTTTATGTTCACATTGCATGTGTAAATTGCTTCTCATTTAATGGTTTTTTGTTGGTTTTGCAACAAAATTCCATTTGTGAGTTTATATAAGGATCCTAGATATTCTTGTGGGTCAAATTTCTCACATGGTATCAGATCTGAGTGGATTTTATTGAGTTTCAGATCAATCCAGTGTGTTTTGAGCTGCATTTTTAGAGAAATTCCAGATAAAAATTGAGTTGTTTTTGCAGGACATTTGGCAATTTCATCACCATTAGCGCAGGAAGAAATGGAAGCTACACACATATTTATAACACCTTTCAACTTCTTTGATTGGAAGGAATAGAAGGTGATTCAATTGAGGGCCAAAGGTCTCTACAGAGTTACCATGGGCACAGAGGTGGAGCCAAACTCTGTTGTAGAGAAAGCCAAGTACTTCAACAGATTTGATGAAGCATATGGATTGTTATGCCTGAGTATCTCAAGAGAGCTCTTGTTCCACATAGACATTTTAACCACCCCCAATGAAGTCTGGGTAAAAGTAGAGACATTATTTGGGAAAACTGATGAACTAAGAGGTCACCAACTTGAGAACAAGCTCATCATCCTGAGCCCATCACACTTTGACACTATCCAGGACTTCTTCACCAAGTTTAAGTCATTTGTGTTGCAGCTGAGGCAATGTGGAATTGAGAATAAATAGGACCTATTGATTTTGTCCATCATTTCGAAGTTGGGGCCAGAATTCTCAGTCTTTGTCAGCACATTTCATTTTGGCAAGTTAACACTTTGAAGCTAGGAAATGCCAAGTCTAGCTAGCTTCATGGAGTCTCTCACTCATGAGCAAGACAAGCTAGTACAAATGGGAACCATCAAGGATAAGGATAAATCCTTGGCCATGGGACTTTTGAATGCCTCAAAGGGAAATCCCAAGGCAAAGAATTCGAAGCTTCCAAAGAGGAAGAAACCAAAAAAAACCCAAATCCAGTGATGGGGGTTCGAATCCTTCCAAGGAGAAGGAAAAGAGAGGAAAAGAGAATACCAAATGCACCTATTACCACAAGGGATGGCATCTAGAGAGATCATGCATGAAAAAAAACCATTGACCAGATGGTGCAGCTGATGGAGAAGAACAACATTCCAATCCCTGACAACGTAAGAAAGAAGGATGGCACCTCCAGTTCAGATGGAAAGGAGAAATGTCATGATTTGGTAGCAGATACATCTAATTCCTCTTATTTTATCATTGATTTGGGGGCTTCTAGACACATGGTAGCCACAAGATATCTCTTCTCCTCCATGCATTCGAATGCTGGCCCAGCAATTCGAATGGGGGATGATTCAGAAATCTAGACCAAGGGTATTGGTAGGATTGACTTAGAGCATGGTTTCTTCAGTAATGTGTTGTATGTACCAGACCTTGCAAAAAATTTGTTGTCATTCTATCAAATGACCCATACAGGAGAGGCAAAGAGAGTGACCTTCACTCCAGACATGGTAGACATTGTATAAATTTCATCAAACCAAGTCATTACAATTGGGTATGCAGACCACGATGAGAGGATGTACAAGTTTTCGAACTTCGTCCCCACTTCCAATGACCAAGATCTTCTCTCACATGCCAATGATATTTCCAATATATGGCATGAGAGGTTTGGCCACTTGAACTACAAGTACCTCCAAGCACTACATAGATATAAGATCGTGGAAGGACTTCCACAAATCAAATCATCAAATGGAGCATGCATTGAGTCTGTAGTTGGGATGCATCCAGAGCGAAGCTATGAGAAGGGGATGGAAAGGAGAGACACACAATCATTTGGCTTGGTGCATTCAGATATGATAGGTCCTCTGCCCACTCCATCATATGGTGGATCAAGGTTTTTACTTACATTTATTGATGATTACTCAAGATTCTGTTGGGTGTACTTCCTCAGATTAAAGTCTAAATTTTTTTAACAATTGAAGATTTGGAAGGAATTGGTAGAAAATAAGAGTGGGCACAAGATTAATATCCTTAATACTGATAATGGGAAGAATTATGTGAACAAGAACCTACAGCATTTTTGTGAGGAGTTTGGCATCCAAATGCAACACTCAACTCCCAACACACCACAACAAAATGGTGTGGCAGAGAGGAAGAATAGATCTCTCAAGGAGATGGCCACTTGCATGATTCAAGAAAGGGATCTAAGTCCCAAGATATGGGATGATGCCATTAATTGTGATGCACACATAAAAAATAGAGCCTTCCACAAATCAGTAAAAGGAAAGACTCCCTATGAGGCATGGTTTGGCCATAAACCAAATGTCTCAAATTTCAAGATTTTTGGAACTAGAGCATGGGCTCAAATCCCTTCTGAAAAGAGGAAGGACTTGCAGCCACAAAGAAAGGAGTGCATAATGGTTGGGTATTGTGAGGATACAAAAGGTTACAAACTCTTTGACACTTCCACACTCAAAACATTTGTTGAAAGAAGTGTGCAATTTGAAGAAGAACCAATACCAGATTTTGAGCTTACACCGGGGGAATGCTCTTCTCCTCAACCATTAGATGATGTAAGTGATGATTCATGCTCTATTTTTCTGATATGTCTGATAATAATATGGTTGAAGATTATTTTTCTATATATGAGTCACCTTCAAGGCCCAAGTGGGCTGAAAAAATCATACAAGCTGCAGGGGAATTGGATGGCAATACCCAAGAGCCTAGGAAGACTATATCTCAAACTAGTAATGCTTCATTTGCAAGTGATAGTGATATTGTTGAACACTGCTGTATGCTGATTGGATCTGATCCAAAGAAATATAAGCAATCTTGCAATGACCCAATATGGAAAATAGCAATGGAAGAAGAGTTCCATTCTCTCCAAGAGAATGAGACATGGGAATTGGTTCCCCTTCCTCCCAAGAGGAAGCTTGTTCGATGCAGGTGGATCTTCTGAACCAAAATTTATGCTGGTGGTTCAGATGTGAAATAAAAATAAATATTAGATGCTAAGGATTACTCTCAATTCCATGGTTTGGATTATACCGAGACCTTTGCACCGGTTGCAAACATGGACTCCATAAGACTAGTTCTAGCAATTGTAGCTAGTAAGGGTTGGCAAGTGCACCACATGGATGTCAAAAGTGAATTCTTGCATGGTGAGCTACAGGAGGAGATCTATATGAAGAAAACTTAAGGTTTACAATAGGATCCTTCACTTTTTTTCATATTAAATAAATCACTATATGGACTCAAGCAAGCCCCCAGGGCTTGGTATGCTAAAATGGATGCTTTCTTGCTCTCTATTGGCTTCACTAGATGAAAATCAGATCTTAATGTATATTTGAAGCAACATGATGGTATTTTTTAGGTTATTTTTATTTATGTTGATGACCTTCTAATTACAGGCAGCTGCACCACTTCAATTAGTTCAATTAATCCATCTTTACACAGTGAATTTTCCATGACCGATCTAGGATTGCTAAGGCAATTTTTGGGTTTAAAAATTGAGCAAAGTGAAAGGGGAATCATGATGAGTCAATAATAGTATGATTCAGACCTTCTAAGTAAGTTTAACATGGCTTATTTTAAGGAATCCAAGTCTCCCTTTATTTCTGGCATCAAATTGTTTGAATTTGGCAATTCTCCATTGGTATATATTACACTCTACAGGAAACTAGTGGGAAGGTTGCTCTATATTACACATACAAGACCAGATCTACCTTATGTTGTAAGTTCTATATAAATACATATGCACTAGCCACATGAGCTCCATTGGAAGGCTGCAAAAATAATTCTTGAGTATGTCCAAGGTACAAAGAATTTCGGGGTGCACTTCTCAGCTAGTTCTTCACTCCAACTAGCTGGATTTTCTAATTTGGATTGGGATGGAGATCCCACTGACAGAAAATCAACTTTAGGTTTTGTATTTAGGATTTTTGAAGGTCCCATTTTCTGTTCAAGTAAGAAACAGCACACCATTTCACTTTCATCAGCAGAGGCCAAGTACAGGGCAGCAGTCAATGCAGCTACACGGTGTGATTGGTTGTAGGGAATTCTTCAGGAATTTGGTGTCACAATTGATTCTCCCACCAAAATTTGTGTGGAAAATAAAATTTCCATAAAAATATCTATTGATATAGTTTATAGGAAGAGGACAAAGCACATTTAGATCCATATGCACTACATCTGGGGCTTAGTGCATGACAGGGTGATTTCATTGCAATATTTCCCATCCACCGAGCGAATTGCCGACATTTTCACCAAGACTTTCATAGAGAAGACCTTCACTTACCTGAGATATTTGCTTAGGGTGAGTGATGGATGGTGATTTGCTACTATTTATTTCAGGTTTCAGCCCTATGTCCATTCTTGAGGGAAGTTTTTTTCCCATGTGGTTTTCCTTCTTTTCCTCGGTTTATATGGACAAATAAAATTTATGAATTATGTAATTGAGTTGACTTGAGCCTTAGTTTCCAAGGCCTCCTTCATTTTGTGTGTTGTACTAAGTTTTTGGATTAAGGGAGGGTGTTAGAACAGTAATCCAACCCCTTAGTACCTTATTTTAACTCCTTAGTCAATTTAATTGCATTTTGCATTAATACACTATGGTTTTGGACTTAGGGTGCTTAGTTGGACCAATAACTAGTCAAATCGGTGCATTCACACCCACATGAGCACTCCAGATCATTGAACTAGACACATGTGCACCCTCATCATTTTTTTTTCACTCCCATTCATTGAATGTGGATAGCTTGGTTGACTAGGAGCGCTAGAGGTGGATTTTGTCTAATTTTGGGCTGATTTGGTGCATTTAATGCCACCTAGAGACTCTCACTCACCCATATTTCCACACCCACACATTCCAAGGTGTATTAAATTTCCATATTTCACCTCAGCCACATCCACACAGCAATTCGTGGCCATTTGGGCTGATTTGGAGCGTGATTGGCCCACCTAGGGGGGATTGATGCCAATTTGGAAATTTTCACTTGTACAGTCACATTGGGATCCCAAAGCCTCATTCCAACACTTTTTATGTAATATAAACTTGTTAATAACTTTTTTTATGTTATAAAGTCAAAATATAACCTGTTTTTGTTCACATTGCATGTGTAAATTGCTTCTCATTTAATGGTTTTTTGTTGGTTTTACACCAAAATTTGATTTGTGAGTTTCTATAAGGATCCTAGATCTTCCTGTGGGTTGAATTTCTCACAATTTTGATGGAAGTGTACCTTGATATTGGATCAAATGTTTCTTCATAATCAATTCTCTCTTTCTGAGAGAATCCTCTAGCCACAAATATTGTCTTGTAGTTTTCAATACTTCCATCATCAGCATGTTTTATCTTGTAGATCCATTTTGAATATACCACACTTTTGTTTTCTGATTTGGGTACTATATCTCAAACATCATTATTCATTATCGGCTGGTATTCTTCTGTCATTGCTTCAACACATTCTTTCTTCTGTGCAGCTTCCTCATAGCTGGTGGGTTCTTGATCTACAAGTTCACGCATCAAAGCTACATAACTAGAGTATGCCTTTGAGATTTTGCTTGTTCTTGTGCATCCTTCTGGAGCTCTATATCTCTCTGCTTCTTGTATGATTTATCTTACCCAAGTATTTTTTTCTCTTTAGAGAGATATCCATAGTAGGGGGTTCCTGAGGTTCTAGCATATCATGATCTTCAGGTGCTACCATTTCAGTAGAGATTTTATCTTCTACCATTCTGGGAGGTACATCCTCTTCATGTAATTCTTCAAGCTAACACCTTCTATATTTCTTAAAATTTGTCTTTTCATCAAATGTTACATCCCTACTAATCTCGATATGATGGAATCCTGAGATGTATATCTTTAAGGCTTTGGAGACTTCACAGTATCCAACAAATATTCCCTTATTTCCAGAATGATCCAACTTGGTTCTCTTCTCTTTAGGAATATGTACATATACTGGGTAGCCAAATATATTGAGATGGCTCACTTCAGGTTTCTTTCCTATATACATCTCTTCAGGAGTCTTGAATCCAAGAGCACTGTGAGATAATCTATTTTGCACATATACAATTTTTCTTGTTGCTTTAGCCCACAGGTGCATGGGGAGGTCCTGGTCATGAATCATGGTCTTCACTGCTTCCATAATGGTTCTATTCTTTCTTTTTGCAACACCATTCTGTTGGGGATTATAGGTATTGGTTAGTTCCCTCTTGATTCTTGCCTCCTTACAAAATTCTTCAAAGTACTTTGATGTGTATTCTCCGCCATTATTTGATCTCAATGTCTTCACTCTTCTTTCTGAGTGGTTCGCTATCGAGGCTTTCAATTCCTTGAATTTCCTGAACATTTCACTCTTGTTGTTCAAGAATTATATCCAATTCTTTCTTGAATAGTAATCAATAAAGGTGGCATAATACTTATATCCACTTAATGATATGGGGGGCATAGGACCACATACATCAGAATGAATTACTTCCTATGTAACTTTAGTCTTTGTTTCACTTTTTTTAAAATGGAGTCTTGGTGTTCTTTCCTCTTGCACAACCTTTGCAAGTCCCCTCTTTATCGATCTTCAAATCTGGTAACCATGTTACCACCTTGCTCACATAGGGTGTTGCTTTGTAGTTGATTTGATCAAGCCTCCTATGCCACAATTCACTTAAGCTAGTAGTCTCATGGAGAAGGGTTTTATCTGGATGTCCTTTGAGTTTGTACAATCATCCTTCTTATTCACCAGTGACCACAACATCTTCAAGTGTCTTTCCTTTGGATCACATAAATACTTGTCCATATATAAAGGCAACTCTATATCCTTTCTTATCTAGAGCATAGATGGAAAGTAAGTTCTTTTCCAAACCTGGTATATACAGTACTTCCTTCATATTCATGGAAGTCCCAAGTCAATATTGTAGCTTGATTCACCAACACCTTTGATGAGATATTGATAGTCATCTCCTAATGATACCTTCTGAGGAGAGTTATTTTCTACAAGTCTTGACAGATTTTTCTTCTTCCTTGTCATGTGATTTGAAGCACCACTATCAATAAGCCATGTATTTTCTCCAGGTGTTACAGACATAGAGAGTGTAGAGAATAGTTCATATTCATCTACATCTTCTCCTCTATTTAGTCTATTTCTAGTTCTTTCTTCTTCTTCATCCTCATCTTCAGCTAGATGAGCATGATGTCTCTTGTTGTTCTTATTATTCTTTGGTGATGGACACTCTCTGGAAAGGTGTCCTATCTTATGACAGTTCTACAATTGATACTTTGAGTAATCCTTCTTCTTCTTTTGAAACTTCTTCTTTGAAGGTTTATGATTACCCTTATTGAAGTTTGATTGTTTTCTTCCTTTAGTATGGATGGCTAGATCTCGATCATCTTCTCTAAGTAGATCTTCTTTGTTGGCTACTCTAGCTTCTTCTTGAATGCAATCTTCTCATACTATGTCAAACTTCATACTTTCTTTTCTAGCACAAAAATTCTCTATGAATGAGTCCTAAGGTCTCGTGAGACCATTGAGATCAGTCATAACTAGTTCATCCTCATCAAGGGTGTCACCAATAGCACTTATTTGTTTCTTTGAACTAGGAAGCCCTTGTGAATTAATCTTGAATTGATTCTACTTTACTCATCTTGGTGCCCTTTAGTTGAGATCTCATATTCATCTTGCTATTAATGTTCGTTCCCTCATACATTCTAGAAAGTGCATCATACATTTTCTTTGGTTTCTTCTTGGATGACACTTGAGGCATCAAGTGATATTTGATAGAATCAACAATGATCCGCATTGCCTTAATTAGGTCCTATTCATGCTTCTCCTTAGCTTCATTTTATTTTGGTTCTACAACTTCATCCTTGATGTACTTATCAAGACCATTCTCTTTAAGAATGATATCAATCCTATACTTCCAAGATAGGAAGTTTTCTATGCCTTCTAGCTTGTCCTCAAGCTTAGTGCTTGGGGCCATCCTGTCCAGTAGGTCACTAAAAATAGAAATTTCTCAAAATGAAAATATTACCTTACCAGGAGATGCACTTGAGTGAAGCGAGTTGGTTGGTCCAACTGATTTCTGTAGATCCCAAATCTTCACCCTTCAAATCTTACTTGTGAGATTGCAGCTCTGCAGAATTTCTGGTTCTGGTTTTCTCGTTCAGGGCCAAACTAGGGTTTGGATTTCCTGAAGATTCAACCACCCAAAAACTTTGATCCTGGGCTCAATATATGCGCTCTAGGGAGGCACAAATTTCTATGCAATCAGATCTTCCAAATTCCAAATTTTGTAGAAGCCCTCATTTCTTCCGGAGAGGGAGGAGAGAGAGTTTCACCTTGTGAAAGTTGTCCTATTCAAGATAGCTCTGATACCATGTTAATATTTCATATGCTATACTATATATCATTAGTGTTCAATCCAAATTCATAAAAGTAGCATATGCAGAATCACTGAAAGAAACACAATCACAAGATAGACACAGTATTTATCATGGGAAACCCTCAAGGGGAAGAAAACCCAGCAAAAATTCCTTTGTATAAGATGTATAAGATAAAACCCCAAAACAGGTATTCTCCTCCCTATTGATATGTCTCTGTCTCTCTCCTATGCGCTACTCAAGTGAGTGAGTCTGTGTTCAAATAAGAAGCACAACTCTTCTATGTATACACATTGAGCCAACTGACTTTTACCGTAAATAAGTTGGCCCCACTAAACTTTCTGGGACGACTTCACCTAGGAAGACTCAAAACAATATTTTATATTATTCATTAAGGTACTAATGACCCGACTTAAAATGGAGGCTTTACCTCATGACTCTATGATGACCAATTACAATAGTAACATCCCGACGGAGGAATAATTACATCTCCCTTGTGTTACATCAGTAAAATACATTTAGAATGTCCTTTGTAGTTACAATATTTCGACACTTGGGTTTATTATTAGCTCTTACATGTCATTGATGTCATAGAATATGTCATAGTTGTAAGAGAATTTGTCATAAGGTGTCATAGAGTTTTCATAACTGTCATAGTTTTCATAGAATCTTGTCATTGCCTAAATTTAGCCTATCACTCTTCTTCCACCACCTTGGATGTAACTCCTTCCTCAAAATTCAAATTTGAGGATCATGCCATGTGTAAATGAGGAATATTCCCTCATGTGAACCCCACACATCCACTTATATGCCCCCATGGCCAACTAGTACCCATTGACATTTCATTTTGGAGCACTTAATCTTTATACCATCATTTATTAACCAATTTTCCACCTTCCACAAATATGAGTTCAAATTTACATGTGAAACATAAACCTTGGGGTTAAATATCAATAGTTTGATTTTTCCACATAACCCTTAGGAATTTGATAGGCCAAATTAACTATTTATTTGAAAATTATTTAATTGGGGACATGACAAGGAATGACTGGAGCTTGTTCACAAAGATCTTTGTTGCATGAACAAACCATCACTCCAGGTGCGAAGTATATTCTGACATATATTGATGATTTTTATATATTTATGTGGGTTTATTTATTGAACAATAAGAGTCAAGTATTTGAAAATTTCAAGGAATTTAGGGAACTGGATGAAAAGAAGTGTGGTCGACACCTTAAATTTTTGAGATCAGATAATACTAGTCAATATGTGACATGACATTTTGAAGGATATCTCTTGCAAAATGGCATTTCTTGGAAGATATATGTCCCTCACACCCCTTGGCAAAATGGTGCCGCAAAGAGAAATAATTGAACCTTGGTAGAAATGGATTGATGTATACTACATGTAAAGGACGTTCCAATGAGATTTTGGGCAGAATTTGTCTACTACTCAAACTATTTTTTGAACCTTGTGCCAACCAAAACATTCATTGATACAACTCACGTGGAGAAATGGAGCGGTCGAAAACCCTTTTTTCTGTCACCTCAAAATATTTGGATGTGTTTCCTGGGTGCATATCAACGATGACTGTAGGAAGAAAATGGATGTAAATAGTCATGCTTGCATCATGATGGGCTACTCTGATGCGTCAAAATCCTATAGACTGTTTGATCCTATCAAACATTAGATCATATTGAGTCATAGTGTATTCTTTTATGAGACAATTTCAAGTAATCAACTATTGAAATCCTCTCATGGTCCATTGAACAATGATCCTTTAATATTATTGAAGAGTTGGTATATATTGTATCCATTTCTGAAGTATTGACCATATCGAAAAGTTCTCCTAAATCAACTGGTGGTCGGTCTACTGTGACTGTTGAATTCGACAGTTCAACTTCCTCTCCTGATGAAAATAGACCTGAGTCACCTATGACTTCCTTACCTTGATTGGTTATTATGACAATTGAATCTATTCGACCGGATGTTGGAAATCTGAGTATCAGTTGGCAGACTCATAGTCAGAGATAATATGAAAATGTTGCTTTGATGGCACATGTACTTGACACTTGTGATCCTGATACATATGTTGATGCCCAGGGTGTTCCAGAATGGGAGAATTCCATGACTACTAAAATTGATTCCTTGAAGAAGAATCAGAAATGGGAACTTATTCCTCGAATGCAAGGAAATAATGTCATGAAGTATCGATGGGTCTATACAACCAATTTTATCTTTGACGATCTTGTTGAATGCCATAAGGCTTGGGTTGTCACCAAGGGATTCTCTCAGCAAGAAGGCATCGACTATAATGAAACCTTTTCTACTGCCATGAAGATGAATTATATATGACTAATCCTTTCTCTTGCTGCTCATTTTGGTTGGGAGCTTCAACAAATGGACATGAAAAGTGCATTTCTTCATGGAGATCTCACTGAAGAAAAATATATGGATAAACCTCCTGGTTTTGTGATAGACTCTAGACTTGTATGTCAACTCAATAATTCATTCTATGGTTTGAAATAGGCACCTCCTGCTTGGTATGAGAATAATAATCATTTCTTTGTCAATCTTAATTTCAAATGTTGTGAATCTGATCACAACATCTATTTATTACATGTTCATGGTGATACTCTAATTTTGGCATTGTATGTTGATGATTTAGTCATAACTAGAAGCAATTTTGATCTTATTTTGGGTATATAGAAAAAAATTATTTGTACCTTTGAAATGAATGACCTTGGTATGTTGCATTTATTTCTTGGCATTCAAGTTTTACAAATAGATGATGGTATCTTTCATTCTCAATCTAAATATGCCTCGGATCTCTTGAAATGATTCAAGTTGGATGACTGCAAGTCATGTGCTACACCTTATGAGTCGGGGGTGAACTTGTCGAAATATTACAACTCTCCATGAGTAGACTCCACTCTTTATCGAAATTTGGTTGGTAGCCTTATTTATCTAATGCACAATCGACCAGACCTCTCCTTTTTTGTTAGTGTCATTTCCAGGTTCATGCAAGATCCTTGCAAAATTCACTAGAAATCCTCAAAGAGAATTGTTCACTATATCAAGGGTATGTATCAGTATGGTATAAATTATTATCACAGTATAGACCCACTCATTGCCTACACTAATTTTGACTGAGGCGATGAAATTGATGAACGAAAAATCTAGTTCTGGCTATGTGTTTCATCTAAGCTTTGGATCTTTGGTCTGGTCATGTGAGAAACAAAAGGTAGCCTCTCTTTCTACTATAGAAGATGAGTATCGTGGTGTTATCAATGCAAGAATAGGCGCAGTTTGGATCCGACAGCTTCTCAATAAGCTTGGATTTCCTATTCATACCTCTACTGTAATTTACTGTGATAATCATAGAGTTTTTCAAATTGTTGATAATCCCATTGCTCATAGAAAGATGAAGCATGTTCATCTCCATGTTCATTATTTCAGATAGTTGGTGTAGGAGAGCATTATCTCTCTTCATTATTGCAAGACAAATGATCAAGTTGTTGATATCCTTATGAAGCCTTTACCAAAAGCTAATTTTGTGAAACTTTGGGATATGCTTTGGCTTTAGGAAGCTTCAATTATGGGGCGATGTTCACAACAAGTAATTTCACATATTGAATATCCAGAGCGTTGTGCTGATTGGGGGTGTTGGAACCTACTGTCTTGATATTTCATCACACCTCTAGATCTTCTGGAGACATTTGGATGGGAAAAAAACTAAATGGTCGGCATGAGCATGGCCAATGTGACTACAAAATCCAACTAAACGTTGGACATTGCGGATTCTACAAAAATAGTATGGACCAAGGACCCCTAAATTTAGACCATATCTTCCCTACTTTCAAGAAGTTGGTTATATCTAGAAACTATAAAAAGGAAACCCTATACATTGTCTAACATATCGATTTGAGGCTTTTATCATGGTCATTATCCATTGTGATGTTGTGATCACAATGCTCTATGCTTAAGTTCTTAAACGATGTCTCTAGACACCACCTTTTCTTCTTGGAATCTTGTCCCCTTCTTTTCTTTTTTTGATCGATATTTCACGACAAGAGGTTTCCCAACACAAAGATGTAATTGGGTGTCTAACCTTGGAGAATAATTCAGTGAACCTTCTGTAATAACCAGCAAGAGGCATAAACGATCTCACATCTGTTACATTCTTTGAAGTATATGAATTCATAATGGCTTTAACCTTTTCTGGATCCACTGATATTCCTTCCTCTAAAATAATATGACCCAAATAACGAATTTTTATTTTGTAAAAGTCACATTTTCTTATCTTTGCATAAAACTTATACTCCCTTAGCAATTGCAAATCCGTTCACAAATGTTCTCCATCATCATTCTTAGAATAAATAAGAATATCATCTAGAAAAACAAGCACAAACTTGTCCAAATACCTGCTAAATGTTGTTCATGAGACACATGAATGTAGCTGGTGCATTAGTAAGGCCAGATGGCACCACCAAAAACTCATAGTTTCCCTACCTTGTTATAAAGGTTGTCTTTTGAATATCTTCTTCCTTGATTCTTACATAAAGGTATCCATACCTCAAGTCAATATTCAAAAATACTTTTTCCCCTCTCATTTGATAAAAATGACCGAGTCAATTCAAGGAAATGGGTACTTGTTCTTCACTATAACTTTGTTTAACTACTTGTAATCAATACATAACTTGAGTTTTCCATCTTTCTTTTTCATGAATAGTACAAGTTCTCCCCATGGAGACACTTGGTCGAATGTACTTCTCCAACAATTCTTGCAATTTCATTTTCATCTCTAATATTTCTAATATACCCATTCTGTCAAGTGTCTTAGATACAGGTGCAACTCCTGCCACAATGCCAGTTGTGAAATAAATGTCCCTCTTTGGAGGAAGTCCTGGAACTTCATCGAGAAACGCATCCTTGAATTCTCATAACAAATTATAGTTTTCCAACCCAGGAATTTCATTTTTTGTTTTATCAAAAACATGGGATGCATACAATAGACAAACTTTCCTGCATAACTTCATTAGTTTCAATGTTAAAACTTTCCTAAGTGTTGGAACATACTTCCCATCTAGAACATGGTTAATAATCTTGCATAAGGTTCTAAGTGTTTAGCGTAAGTTGTTCCATGTGAAAATGGTTCTAGTTCCTAGTGTAATGTCTTGGACCAAGAGTTTGTCCACATTTGACCCACTTAGACTAGTGGTTATTCCATAAAAAAAAAATTTCACTTACCCACTATTTTCCTTGTTCTATGGATTCAATGCGCCCCTCTATCCTACATTTAGGGGTGTGCCCTCTTGAATATTTTTCCAATTTATTGATTAATGGTCCAAAACCAATCCACTAAACTTCCTATAGCACCTTCATGATGGTTATTTTCACACGTGTTGACTATCTTAACCACTTCATGGTCCATCTAGGTTCATTTCACCTCATTATGGCCACTACTTGGAGTTACACTTGGCATAATGTCATAGATTGGGGGAATTAGTCAAGATAATCCAGCATTAATGTGAGATACTCATATGGTTTGTTGGACCCATGGTATTTTCCCAAGGTATTGCATGTAATAATGCCTATATTGTACTGGATTTTTTCTCAATAAACAAAATGGAAAACTTCCCACTGGAGTGATTTTCCTCTAGTGTTTTATCCAATATTTCTTATGTATTCTTTCTATCTCTTTGTGCAAATAATTCTAAGTAAGGTTATTTTTTCTATCTATATGTAGGTTATAATGTCACATGACTCGAAAATTTTGTTGTGATGTTGTGCATTCCAAAATCTTACATGGTATCAAAGTTAGTCTGATGCAAAACAATTTCCATTGTTGCTTCCATTTATTACCTTTGGTCATTTGGTTTCACCTTTTGGCCTTTCTCAAGCATGCTATCGAAGTAAGGAATTTCAAAGAGTTGTGTTTGTAGGTCATTAGAGGAAATTTGAGGTCTAAAATGGGCCTCCTAAGGAAAATAATAAAATAATAGTTATTAATTTTGGAGGAAGAATGAAAAAAAAATACTTTTTTTGTTCGTATTTTCGACATATCTCCCTGTGTTTTTACTCAAATTCTAAGCAGGAGAGCTCGTTTGATGTGGAATTAAATTCTGCATCCAATGAGTACCCACAATAAATAGGTTTTATAGACCCCGCTACCCCCAAAACAATAAATACCGGAAAAAATGTGATGATGATGTCATCATCACATTTTTTCAGGTATTTCTTGTTTTTGGTGTAGCGAGGTCTCTCAAAAGTATGTAGTGTGGGTACTCATTGGATGTGGAATTAAATTCCGCATCCAACAAGCTCTCCCGTTTGGAATTTGAGTAAAAATATAGGGAGATATGTCGAAAATATGAACAAAAAAAGTAGTTTTCTTTTATGACAAATATGTCAATTCAACCATTGTGGTTGACTGATTTTATTGAAATTCTATTGGTTCTTGAATTCCAACTCAAAAAAATTATTGTTGCCGCGTTTTCTTATAAGGCCCATTTTAGACCCCGAATTTCCTCTAATGTACATGAAGAAATGGTAGAAGATTCAACAAATGATCCAATTCAACTTTCGTCCTCTGGCTTCCTCTGTTTTTCATGAAGATAGCATACGAGTTGTTTCCATCATTATTGTTGAAGAGAAGATCTTCCATCTCTCATCATTGCTCTTCTATGATTATTCTATTTACTCTACTAGTATGTGAAAGAGTGATCCCTTGGATGTTTTGGAAGAAGTATCAAATCTTGGAGATGTTGTATTCACTCTCCTTGGATCCATGCTTCTTATGTATTCTTATATGATTGCTAGCGTTGATTTTCAGAGTTGCACAGAAGATGGAGAAGCCTTATCCATCACAATGGCACATTTGGGACTCTTGTTCCACCTTCTTAGACCTGATTCCAATATTCTTTCGAAGTTGATGCTACAAGAGCCCTATGATTCACTTGGGGTCACTTATTCTCAAGCACTTCAAGTTTCTTTTGGACATGGCACCCTAGTTGGTTCGAAGTTCAAGTCTGAAGAGCAGCCTTTTCTCTCCTATCAGTGCATTTGAGTTGTTCTACATGGTCCCAGGATTCATCATGTAATTGTACACATTCATGATTTGGTTGATCATATTTCACTTCTTCCCAAGAAGAAGATTCCTTCTAACATAGTCATTTAGTTTGGAGTGTATACAGTTTTTGGTTTCTCTTTCATGTCAATTTTTTAGGAAGGATTTTCCCCATGTGTTTTTTCCTCTTTCCTTAGTTCAAATGGATAAATAATGTAAAGGGTGACCATAATCCTTGTCACTTGGGACCTCAATAATTGCTCACGACCATTTGGGCTTAAGGGGGGGTGTTGGAACATATTTCCCATCTAGAACTTGGTTAACAATCTTGCATAAGGTTCCAAGTGTTTATTGTAAGTTGTTCCATGTGAAAATGGTTCTAGTTCCTAGTACAGTGTCTTGGACCAATATTTTTTCCACATTTGACCCACTTATACCATTGGTATCCCATAAAATATTGTTCGTCCACTTACCCACTCTTTTCCTTGTTCTATGGAGTCAATGTGCCCCTCTATGCTACATGTATGGGGTAGTTATTGCATTTCCCTATTTTAAGGAGACTGGGTGCGCCCTCTTGAGGATTTGGTCAATTTTCTCATTAATGGTCCAAAACCAAACCACTAAACCACCTCTAGCACCCTCATTATGGTTCATTTCACACTTGTTAACTAGCCTAACCACTTCATGGTCCATCTAGGTTCATTTCACCTCATTATGGCCACTACTTGGAGTTACACTTGGCACAATGTCGTAGATTGGGGGAATTAGTTAAGATAAACCAGCATTATCGTGAGCTACTCATATGGTTTGTTGGACCCATGGTATTTATCCGCTGGTATTTTGCCAAGGTATTGCATGTAATTATGCCTATATATTGTACTGGGTTTTCTCAATAAACAGAGTGGAAAACTTCCCACTGGAGTGAATTTTTCTCTAGTGTTATATCCAATATGTATTCTCTATTTTTTTATCTCTTTGTGCAAATAATTCTAAGTGAGATTATTTTTTCTATATAGATCTAGGTTGGAATATCACATGACTCAGAAATTTTGTTGTGATGTTGTGCATTCCAAAATCTTACATGGTATCAGAGCTAGTCTGATGCAAAACAATTTCCATTGTTGCTTCCAGTTATTACCTTTGGTCATTTGGTTTCACCTTTTGGCATTTTTCAAGCATGCTCTCGAAGTAAGGAATTTCAAAGAGTGTTGTTTGCAAGTACATGAAGAAATGGTAGAAGATTCAACAAATGATTCAATTCAACTTTCTTCCTCTATGGATTCCTTTGTTTTTCATGAAGATAACATACGAGTTGTTGCCATCAATACTATTGAAGAGAATATCTTCCATCTCTCAACATTGTTCTTCCATAATTATTCTATTTACTCTACTAGTAGGCAAAATAATAATCCCTTGGATGTTTTGGAAGAAGGATCAAAGCTTGGAGATGTTGCATTCGCTCTCCTTGGATCCATGCTTCTTATCTATTCCTATATGACTTCTAGCATTGATTTTCAGAGTTGCACGGAATATGGAGAATCCTTAGGCATCACAATGGAACATTTTGGACTCTTGTTCCACTTTCTTAGAGTTTATTACAATATTCTTTCGAATTCGATGCTTCAATATCCTTATGATTCGCTTAGGGTCACCTATTCTCAAGCACTTCAAGTCTCTTTTGGACATGGCACCCTAGTTGGTTTGAATTTCAATTCTGAAGAGAAGCCTTCACTCTCCTATCAGTGCATTTTAGCTGTTCTACATGGTCCTAGGATTCATCACACAATTTTACACATTCCTGAGTTGGTTGAGCACACTTCACTTCTTCCCAAGAATAAGATTCCTCCAAACATAGTCATTTAGTTTGGAGTGTATACAATTTTTGGTTTCTCGTTCATGTCCATTTTTTAGGGAGGATTTTCCCCATGTGGTATGTTCTCTTTCCTCGGTTCATATGGATCAATAATGTAAAGGGTGACTATAATCCTTGTTGCTTGGGCCCTCAAGAATTGCTCACAAACATTTTCGCTTAGGGGGGGTGTTGGAACATATTTCCCATCTAGAACTTGTTCAATAATCTTGCATAGGGTTCCAAGTGTTTAGTGTAAGTTGTTCCATGTGAAAATGGTTCTAGTTCCTAGTCTAGTGTCTTTGACCAAGAGTTTGTCCACATTTGACCCACTTAGACTAGTGGTTATGCCATAAAAGCTTATTTGTCCACTTACCCACTCTTTTCCTTGTTTTATGGATTCAGTGTGCCCCTCTATGCTACATTTATGGGGTATTTATTTCATTTCCCTGTTTTAAGGAGATTGAGTATGCCCTCTTGAGGATTTGGTCAATTTGCTCATTAATGGTCCAAAACCAAGCCACTAAACTACCTCTAGTGCCATCATGATGGTTCCTTTCACACTTGTTGACTATCCTAACCACTTCATGGTCCATCTAGGTTCATTTCACCTCATTATGGAAACTACTTGGAGTTACACTTGGCACAATGTCATAGATTGGGGGAATTAGTTAAGATAAGCCAGCATTAATGTGAGCTACTCATATCGTTTGTTGGACCCATGTTATTTTGTATCCCATGGTATTTTCCCAAGGTATTGCATCTAATAATGCCTATATATTGTACTAGGTTTTTGCTCAATAAATAGAGTGGAAAACATCCCACAGGAGTGATTTTCCTCTAGTGTTCTATCCAACATTTCTTCTCTATTCTTGTTATCTCTTTGTGCAAATAATTCTAAGTGAGATTGTTTCCGCTATCTAGATCTAGGCTGGAATGTCACATGACTAAGAACTTTTGTTGTGATGTTGTGCATTCCAAAATCTTATACTAAGAGAAACTACCTTTAGAATGCATTTTAGAACCCTTGGATTTACTTCCTCGTCAATGCATTCAAAATTTTCGATGTAGCATCCAAGATTAACGTTATGTGCTTCCAACCAGTCCATTCCAATGAGAATATCATATGAACCAACTAGAAAAATGTTCAAATTTGAACAAGTGAGAAATCTATCCATTTTCAATGGGTATTTATCCATCAATTCACTAACTTTTCTCTTGGTTCTTGTGGCTAGTTTGACCAACCTTGATTGACCATGCTTGGTTTTCTTCAAAGCACAAATATCAACAATTTTAGGACTGATATAACTATGAGTAGATCCATGGTCAATTAAAATAGAAATATATTGCACATCAATATTACCTTCAACCCCAACCATAGTTTATTGATGGTCTACTTGTTGATCCTCTAGTGCAGCATAAATTCTAGGGATGGTCCTTGCCACTTGACCCACAATTTCAATTTCTTGAATCTTGTGGACTTGCTTTGCACTCCCATTTTGATGTTGACAATTGCTAAGAAACATGGTCCTCTCCACATCCCCAACATTGAAGCGGCTCTCTTAGCTTGTCTCCCATCATCCTAGTTGGCTTTTTCACACCCTATACTAGTTTCCTATGTTGATTCCTAAAATAAGTAGGTTTGAAGACCTTCTTCCTTTGGTCAAACTTCTCTTGTTCTTTCATGCCTTATAGAACTATTGCATGTTTTTGTTTTGATCATACAATACTTGACCTTTCTTATGGTCTCATCTAGAGTTTGAGGTTCATAAAACTCATTTCTTTATATGTATGACTGAGGCAATCCATTAAGAAAATGCTAAATCTTCACTTTATCATCTATGATATATTTGACATATCTCAACAGCTCCAAGAATTTATATTCATATTCCTCCATAGTCATTTGGACCAATTTAATCTCATGTAATTCTTTAATTTTTCCATCATAGTACCTATTAGAGAATTACTTTTGCTTGAAGTATTTCTTGAATTGCTTCTACACACTCTTCCTTCCATTGATATTATGCACTTTCCTTTGGCGATCCAACCATATGGATTATTTTCCATTCAATTTGAATATAGCCACTATTTCTTTCATGTTCCTTGAGTAATATTGAACTTGGAAATACTTCCTCATCCCAAGAAGCCAAGCCTCACCTTCTTGACCAAGTTTACCTTTCCATCAAATGCAGGAGGTTTGGTCTTCCTAAATTCTCCATGTAAGTTGTACTTAGAAGACCTCTTGTTATTATTCCTATGAGATGAAGAGATTGATCCTCCAATGGAATCCTTATATTCATATGTCTCACTAGAAGAGATTTCTAGAGAATGTGTCATGCCTCTAGAAACTCTTCTTGGAGTATGGGACCTCTTGTGAGAATGACTCCTTGAGCTACTCCTACTCTTTTCTTTATTTTTAGACTGGTGTCTAGAATTAATTTCCTTTTAAATGTCTGTTAAAATTTGAAGCATAGTTGGATTCAGCTAATTTTTTTATTCTTGATATCTAAGAAGCCTATCATTGTCTACTCTACAACTCTGTAGTTCCACCCTTAGGATCCTCATAGTGTCTGCAATGTTTGCAGGAGTCACTTGGTTTCTTCTACCATTGGATTATGACTCTGTATTTTCAAATTGTATGTTTTCTCCCATGGCATCTGTCTCAACTTCATAGGGATCAAGTGCACCATCCATGATTAAGATTCTCTTTGCCCAATCAAAACCAAGGGAAACTAAACGATACTAAATAATGAACCTTAAAGGTCTTTAATATAATTATGAATCTGCAAAAGTGTTCATATAAACACATTTGTTAGATTTATTACATCCTTATAAAATAAAAAAATCAATTTTCATGTTGTTATAACATATTTTGTCACATTTGTCCCATAGATTCTATGATGCCCGATTGTATCCATTTTCATCTTTACAGACTCCCTTACTCCCAAATCATCTGTGAACAAGCAATTATGCTTGGAAAAAATCTTTAAAAATCTCATTTTCCAAGATGTACATGACGTGCCATTTTCTATTGCACGTCCACATGACATGCCTTTGGCTAGCCTGCATACATGTTTATTATACAAATTACTAAATATGAAGCATACAATTTACTACTAAAATTTGTAAATTTTTACGAATATTATATATAAAAAAACCCTATTTTATGTAATAATATACGATTGGGTACAGTAAAAATGGCCAATTAGCGAATTTATTTTTTGGAAAAAAGTCCAAGAAATAGACAATTGGTGAAACTTCACTCCTAAAAATTACCCTGGGTTCAAGTGAAATCATTATGTAACTTGTTGTTTATTTAATAAACGAACTCACTTTTCCATCCAATTTAAGCATTTTGTTTTCAGTTTATAATTCTTGAATTTGGATTAATTATTCGGTATTATGTATATGAATCATTTTTTGCTGCAGTAACTAATTATGTGTCCATCTTTGCTCATTTTCATATTATCCCTTGAAAAGTTGGTGAGAAGGTTGGAGCAGCGACGGCCCAGGATCTACATCAGACGTTGGACTCTGGGTGAGTAGTGATTTCTAACTTTGTTTGTGCTTTCGAAGAAAAGTTTGTCTGCAAGTTGTTTGATTCATAATTTTCCTAAATAGTTATGGTTTTATTTTAGGATATCAATCTATGGTGGTTTTCTCAAATATCACTAGGGTGTTTATAATCCCGAAACAGAAATAGTCACTCTGTTGGGTAGTGTTTCCATTTTTGGGTATTATGAATTTTGGGTTTTTGATTGATTTTCAGTTTGTTTTGGGTTTTTCTCCTTTAGTTATAGTTTTTTTGCAGTAGTTTAATTTCCTTCTTGAAACCCCTAGGACCCTTTTGGGAAGTAATTGTTGGTTCAAGGGAACTAATATTTTAGTTTTTAGTTTTTTCTCATGCGTTTACACAAGTGACAATACACAATCGCATACTTTTGTGTTAGAATATTATAAACCCACTCAATACTTAGAATAACAATAATTAATCATTTCTCGTTAGTTTCATATGCACTAGCCTAGATACTTGGCATCCACTTGCACCACTTGGTCAATACTTTCCATATATACCCTAGGAGTGTCTTTATATTGATTCTAGTTAGATTCTTACAAATTTATTGATTGCCCAGATTAGTAATTGTGCCTTCTTACAAATTTTGTCTTTATACTGCTTTATTCCTAATTTTCGGTGAACAAGGTAAAGCTAGTCAACTAGGAAACTACTATCTTTTGTGCCCAACCCATCCATCATGATTTTCTCTCCAGATTCCATCATTATCAATATTTTCCATCACTCATTATCACTCACTCATGCTTTATCCAATTCGTGAACTCCTTGACTGGTTTGGAAAGTGCTTTAGTCACATATGGGGGTTTATCATATTTGGTAAGTCTACTTTATGAGCTAGCATGAGTTGTCTCCTAAGCAACTCAATTTTACCTATCAAGGATGTATTATTCATGTACATTATGTTTATCAATAATACATGGAAATATATTGGATCATTCTCCACTTCTCTTGTATTCAGTCTCATTATTCCTCTCTATATTTTCCTTATGCGTGCTTGTGAGGAATATCTTGTAGCTAGATATTTATCTTGTGCTTACACATAGTATCAAAGCCTCAATTTCTACATGGTATGAGAAATTATTTTTATACATGGTGTCATATCTTTTAGTTTTTCAAGTTTTGCAGAGTTCAGGAGCTATCATTCCTCTACATCATAGCACATCTAGTCTCATATCCATGTCTAAAGAAGAGCTTGAATTGAGCTTACAAGCATTTCTCCTTGTTTATATTTGTGCAGGTTGTAGAGAGCATATCTAGGAGAGAAAAAACATCTTAGCATGGATTCCTCTTCAGCTATGATCCTGACTCCATTCAACTAGCATGAATGGAATGCCAAAATTGGCATTCTGATGCGCAGTAAGGGATTATGCAAATTTTCTTTGGCTTTAGAGAATCATCCTAATGTTATTGTTCAGAAAAATAAGTGGCATAATAGGTTGTATGAAGACTATGGATTGATTTGTCTCTCAATTTATCATGATATTCTTTTTCATCTTGACGGCTTGAACACTCTATTACAAAGAAAAATTCCTATGGCTTGGGGTACCACAACAGACAAAGTAACCGCAGAAATAGATCCCTTCCCAATATGCAAGAGAAATAAACATCTAACACTAAAGGATATTGAAACATACCTTATTCTAGATGGTTGATGTAGATCCTCGTTGAGCTTTTCCAATCCCGCTTGTGTTAGCAATTTGCTCTCTCAACAATCAACAAACAAGACAAGCATGCTATATAATGATGTTAGACCTACTCTAGAATATATAATCAATAATGTATAAGAAATTAAAAGCATCCATGGATTCAATATTAATTTAAATGCACATCATTGGACAGGAAAAGATATTTCTATTAATATAAATCAGAGATTACAAGAATGACAACCTCTATCGGTACGTCTGCGAACCGGAGAAACTGAGTCCTCCACCTGGGCCTCCACCACCTCAATCCTCCATCTCTCGATAGCAATCTCACAAGAAAAGGAAATCTTGGGCAGAACACAAAGTGCTCCAAGGGACAAAGGGATGCAGACTCAAGTATAATCAAGCTACAGCAACAATGGACTATAATTTTCTTGCTCTTCAATTCCTCTCCTTTCAATGTATCTAAAGGGTTCCTTATATAGTGCTTCAATGGGGTAATGAAAGTTCAAATACGAGTGATCTCAAGGCATATGGAAGGCCAAGAGACAAGTGACTCAGATCCACATCAAGGAAAACTCCAAAAATATTTGGCCTTTTGTACACATCTCGATGTACACGGGTTTAAGGGTCATATCTGCGTATATACGCGAGAATGGGTTTAAAAGTCGCGTATGGAAAATAATGCATGTTTTTAGGGATGATCTTGGAAACATCAAAGGTATAAAAATGGTCCATGAGGTCCAACGAGTCTGCAGAGCGACATGGAAGGCCTGTCAGTTTTTCAACATTTAAGCTAGCATTATAATAAGATCTTTTCACTGAGAGAATAACAAGCACAACAATCACATAAGCACATCACAAGAGACAAGAGACA
>LPNX011150142.1:11587-26599 GCA_001517045.1 Pseudotsuga menziesii
TCCTTTAGTTAATTCAAAATCTTATAAATTATTTTATTATCTATTAACCGTTAGTGGTACGTTAGCGGCGACATTAGACATTTTATGTCACTTGAAAAATGTTAAATTTTTACGAATTTTTGGGTTATTACAATAAGGCATTGGCCTGGGCCTGGTCATGTTATCGTGGGGTGGGTTTCTCTATGTTGTAGTGTTTTTAATAAAAAGCAGTAGAGACTATGGATTGATATCTTGGAAATTAGTGAACCAAAGTCATGAATTGTAGTAAAGTGCACGATCTGGGACTGAATTAAAGACATGGAGGCCAATTTACTGAGTCTGTATTGTCCGCGTGTGTTAGCCAGAGGAAGATCGGGGAAAACAACATTGACTGAATCTGAAGGATACACATTCAAAGTAAGACCAACTTGGGACATGAAATAAAAAGGGGCGAGGGAATAGTGTCCCGACTCTCCCGAGAAGTCCATGAAAAGATATTTTTCTTTGTATAACATGTGATGTAGATCGGTTGGCTCCCACAAATCGACTTGGTAAAAACTGACATCGTAAAGCCCAGAACGATTGTGAGAGTATCATGTAAGGTTTGTGGTTACACCAAAACCTAGAGATGTTGATGAACATTTGAAACATGTGCGGCTATTATACCATGTCTAGGTTGTACCGATACTCCAACACCCTGCATTCCATGTGGAGGTTGTACCGATACTCCAACACCCCTCCTCCGGCGTAACTCAGGGGAATTGAACCTGCGACCTATGCTCTGATACCCTGCAAGGATTGTCCTTACACCTAAACCTGCAAATTTTGATGAACATTTGAAACCCAACACAAGGCCCTATCACTAGGAGTGGCGATTATTCCACTTGTTTTATATCCCAAGAGGTGCGGTGGTTATACCATGTGGAGGTTGTACCGATAATCCAACACTAAATTTAAGCTAAGTCTAAGCATGAGACGTTGATTAGTTTTACAATAGATAAATAGTTAGTATATATCTGAATATTTGATTTGTAATGATAAGAGTGATGCTTGGCGTCCTTGAGAAAATGAAAAAAAAATGAAAAAAAAGGTTTACGTTTCATCAAATATTTTGTTTAACAGGTTTGATTAATTTACATAATAGTAAATTGAACCACAATTTGGAGAATGAGTTTGGATATGGATATTTAAATATTTCAAAGAGTTTCGTAGGGTTATTGAATTGAAAGCCTAACTATTTTTTTGGATATAAATATTTAATTAAACTCTGTTAAATCTTTCAAATAATTAAATTTGTAAATTTCAATAGTGTAGTTGTGGGGAACGGTGATGCATAAATTTCGATAACCATGTAGGAGAAGAAATTTCACATGAAAAAATGATATATCTTTATACTAAAGAATATTTTCTTTCAACGTTAGAAATTTAATTCAAAATATTTAAAAAAGTTTTATTTATAGTAAAACTTTAGAACTTTAGACTTTCAAGAAAATATATTTTTAATAATAAATAATTTAGTTTTATGAGAATCTGCAGTTATTGCTAATGACATCTTGTGAAGAATCCATGAGGACCAGATGATCCTTGAATCTTTACTCCATATAAATATAGACCTCTCATAATTTAGGGTTTTTTAGGTTTAGTTAAATTTAGTGAAATAATTAGTTTTCTTATAAATATATTAAATATTAATTTTAACTTAATTTTACAAAAGTTTTAAAAAATATGTTTTTATAAAGTTGTTATTGTTTTAATAAAATTTTAATTTATTAAATTTATAATTTTATTTTAAATTTTTTTAATTTATGTTATAAAATGTTTTTAATTTTTAATTTTATTTTAAAATGTTTTTATAAGGTTATTATTGTTTTAATAAAATTTTAATTTATTAAATGTATAATTTTTTTAAATTTATATTAAAATAATTTAATGTTTTTAAATAGGTTTTTTTTAAATGATATTATAAAGTTGTTATGGTTTTAATAAGTTTTAGTTTATTCAATTTATAATTTTATTTTAAATATAATTAGTTTATGTTATAATAATTTAATGTTAATAATTATTTAACATTTAATAACACTCAAGTCTAAAATAGGGGTTTGAATGAAGATTGCGTCTGTGGTTCCTTCCAGGGCTTCGACCTGATGCCCTCGGCGGCTTCCTGTCGGGCCGGTCCTATGGATCTCCCTCGACGGCTGCTGGTTTCTCGTTGGCTATTGTTGTTCTCCCCTCGTCGGAGGCTGCTCCGTGTTCTGCTCCTTGCCAGTGGAGCTCTCGGCCTGTTCTGATCCCGGGTTCTCTTCCTTGCTCGCCCTCCTCCATGGCTCCTGCTATGGATGCTTGTGCTGCTGCTCCTTGAGTGTCTTTCAGCGAGACGGACAAGCATAGCCTCGGTTCCGGTCCTCCTTTGCTTGTGGTGCATGAAGCCCCAACTCTTACCATTCCAATCATTCAAGATGCTATGGATCATGCTGAGCACTACACCTCTCATGCTTTAGTTTGCAGGTTTAATGGTCTTTGGCCCCAGTTATCAGATCTGCACTCTTGGGTCTCTTCTGAATGGTTTCATCTCTTAAAAGAGGGAGCTGTCATCTGCCCCTGTGCAAAAGGGTTTTTTATTGTAATCTTTATTTCTGTAGAAGATAAGGATTAGATCTTTAGATCTGGACCGTGGTCCTGGGGCAGGTTTAATGGTCTTTGGCCCGATTATCAGATTTGCACTCTTGGGTCTCTTCTGAATGGTTTCATCTCTTAAAAGAGGGAGCCGTCATCTGCCCCTATGCAAAAGGGTTTTTTATTGTAATCTTTGTTTCTGTAGAAGACAAGGATCAGATCTTTAGATCAGGGGCAGGTCGGGTCTGTCCATGCAGCCCTAGTCCCCTTCTTTTGATGCTTCTAGGGAAGTTATCTCTTCGGCTCTAGTCTGGATTAGGCTCCCAAATATTCCTTTGCACTTTTGGGGCCTCTCCTCTTTGCAATCCATCGAGAATGCCCTTGGAAAGTTTCACAGCAGAAGTTAAGAAACTGAGACTACCTTCACCACTTATGTGTGGATTTGTGTGGAAATGGATTTCAGTAAAGGGTTTCCAACAGAAATCATCCTGGAAGATAAGGGCTATTCTTAGACTCAAAAGTTAGATTATGAGCAAATCGAATTCAGATGTAGAGCATGTTATGAGACATGGCATTTAGCCCTCAATTGCAAAAAATTCCCGGAGAAAAATAATGAAAGCAAAAATCACGAGAAGCCTACCTGGTGGATCGGTGCAAATTATAAACACCAGATAATTTGGAAGGACCTGGATCTCTCAAAAGGAATTCCAGCTGATGAAAACAATAGTAACCCATCTCAACTTTTGAAGAAAATTCCAACAGATGAAAACAATAGTGAACCATTTCAGCAATCCACTCAATGCCTCCCTTCCGAGGAAACTATGGAGCGACCAAAAATGCCTACCACTACAAGTTGGGCAGATCAAGCAGACGAAGAAGACTCACTAGATTCATCTCTATACAACCAAGCAGCAAGTAAAGACCAAGAAAAAACCAAAGAATGGACGAAAGTCTAAAAAAAGAAGAAGCCTCCTCAAGCCAGGCAACCAATAAAGACACGAAGCCACTCTGGCACCATGAAAGAGTTCCCGACTTAAATTTTGTATGGAGAGTAGTAAGATCAGTCTTTTGTGTTTTTTGGCAGTTGTTTATTAATAGCAGTTTGAACTATGTAGATTTCTTTTCAGTGGTTACACCACTGCTAGTTTAATTCAAAACATAACCATTTTTGTCACAAAAAAAAAAATTAATGTTAATAAGATTAAAAGTTTTAACATTGTTATTTAAAAAATCTAGGTTTTTAATTTTTAATTAATTAAATATTTTATTTGATGTTATTAACAATTTTTATGTAATTGATGTTATTAACATTTTTAATTTAAAGTTATAATTCAATATTTATTACAATAGTTTTTAATAATGTTAAAATAAACTAAATTAAAATCCTAAGTTAGGTTTTTTTAAATTTTGTTTGATTTAGGATTTTATTTAATGTTATTAATTTTTTTAATTAAAGTTATTAACAATTTTAATTTATCTTAAACACCTAAAATTAAGATTTATATTTTAATAAAAGTTTTTAATTAAAGGTTTTAATCTAAATGTTTAATTAATTTTTTAATTTAGCTTTTATGTTTTGTTAATTTTGAAATTAATTAGTTTGGTTGGCTTAATTTAGTTAGTTTAGGGAGCCACGACCTGCTAATGGTCAGACCATCATCCCTATTTAAACAATTGGGGTGCTTTAGGATTTCTATAGTCTCCCTGATTCTTCTTAAGAACCAATTATCAACATGAGTAAGAACTTTCATGTCTTCTATTCTAATTGGGTGTTTTTTTGCCATGGGAGTGTTGGGCTAAAGCAGATTTTTGCGTTCTATTTAGCCGGATGTATGCGTAGTGTTATTTAACCCTTGTTCTGATGGATCTCCCAATTTCACCGATGTAGGCCTTCTTTCATTCACATGGAATCATGTAAACACCCTTTTTTAGAGAAGGGTCAATGGGGTCTTTGGCTGTTTTCAGGAGCTTTCTGATGTTGCTCAGGGGTGAGAACCCAAAGTCGATACTTTTCTTCTTCAAGTGTTTTACAATCCTATCTGTCACACCTTGAATGTATGGAAGAAAAGCCTCGTGTTTGCCCTCCTTCTTTTCTTTGAGGTGACTGGATTTTTTTGTTTTGGAAAAATCCCTCACGATTTGATCTGAGTCATACCCATTACTTAAGAACACATCATGCAAGTGTTCTTTTTCATCTTCTAGGTGCTCTGTATCCGAAATCCTAATGGCCCTGGTGATTAAGGTGTTCATGACTCCCATTTTTTGTTGTGGATGATAGTGAGAAAGAGAGTGAAGGTATTCCTTAGTGTGGGTTTTCTTTCTGTACACCTTATGAGATATGCCCCCGTCTTGTTTTATGATAATTAGTGTATCAAGAAAAGGCAGGAAATTACTCTCCTCCAACTCCATTGTAAATTTAATGGAGTCGGATTGTTCGTTAAGGTGATCCACAAATTTAACCAACTCATCTCTTCCATGTGCCCAAATTAAGAATGTGTCATCCACATGCCTTGACCACCACTCAGGTTTTGAATGTGTCGTGGATAGATCTTTTTGTTCGAAGTTTTCCATTAAGAGGTTGGCTATAATCCGTGAGAGGGGAGAGCCCATGGCTACCCCACACGTTTGTTTGTAAAGCTCTCCTTGAAAGCTAAAAATGGTGGATCTAAGACATAAACCAAAAGGTGGATCTAAGACATAAATAATTTATTTAAAATAATTATTGTTTTTTAGATTTTCTAGAAAATCGAAGCGGATTTGCAAAAAGTAATTAAATAACCATTAATGTAGGCTCGACAACCCACAAACAACATTGTGGAAGAGGAACCCCATAAGAAAAATTGTAAAATTCTATGGAGCTTCCCCACAACCCGCAATCCGCGTTACGAAAATGGAGTTGCAGAAGGAAAAGTCCGATTGTGGAAGGACAATTTATTAAATTGTGGAAGTAAAAGTCCATGCATTGCGGAATTGGAGTTGCGGAAGGACAATTTATTAAATTGTTAATTTTCTTACCTTAAAAACAATATAATGTATATTATAATTTTATTTATAAAACACTAATATTATTTAAAACTTTAATTTTTTTTTCATTAAATATATATCAATTTATTAAATTGTTATTTTTTTAGCTTAAAAGATAATATAATATATAATCAATTCTAATGCCAACCTATTTTAGTGATTGTGAAAGAAAGGCTAGAATCTAAATATAACTAAGATCGACTTACAATCTAAGTATGAAGGGTAGATTGGATTTAGAGAGTTTCACCAATTTGATTCTTCATTGACTTCATTCTTTTTTGAAAAATAAAATACAAATCGGATCAAAGGAGCGAATGGAGTGAGAGTAGGACTTTCATCTTTACATATAATCAACATTTTGTAAATAACAACCCTTACAATAACAATTTTAATGTTAAACCAAAGTGGATTTTCACTACTGGTTTCATAACTATTCGGGAACATAAGAAACGTGGTTTGGTTTTTCCAATGGATAAGAGACATGAGGAAGGTTGAGCTTTAATATTGTAGAGGCTGCTATAGCACAACATGCTAACGACAGCCACGAGTATGGAAAAAGATTGAATTGGACGTAATATTTTAATCGTCAAATAAGAAAAGAAATTGCATGAAATATCTTTAATAAAAACCATAAAATTTACAAGTAAAGAAGATTTTCAAATTTCAACTGTCAAGTTGACACGCAAAAGAACTTTTTAAATTCCAACCTTTCATCACCATGTCTCCTAGTGAAGCACAAAGACTAGAAGGCTTTCTCCAGTGGTTTGGATGAGTGTTTCCTCCACATCTACGAATGCTATAAATAGAGGAATAAATCCCACAGGGATATTGTGAAGTGCAAGCATTAATTTTCTACAGGTAAGCTATGAATTGATCGATCTTTATGTATTTCAGAATTACTGTTATTTTTTAGGCCTCAATTTTGGTTAGGGTGTGAAAACAGGTAAAATGAGGTGATTCCTTCTCTAAAGGATTTCAGAGTGCTTGCGGCCAATAACCTAGGGCTAGATTAATATTGTGTATAGACAACACAATTTTGGAAGTGAAATACAACCTTTGATCTGTTAAAAAAATTTTGTTGAATTTTCTGCAATGTAGGTATGATGTGCCCAAGTTTTTGTAGAGTTTAGATATAACGTCTTATAGTGGAAGTCTAGCCGTCTAGAAACATTATAGGAAATGGTTTTCCCTTTTATATTTAGAGGTTGTGTTACTTACCCAAATGACAATATAGACAATGGTTTTCTCTTTATCCATTTCAAATATAATTATTTTGTTGAAAAAATGGAAGCAGATTTGCGAAAAGTAATTAAATAAGCGTTAATGTACGCTCCGCAACCTGCAATCCGCATTATGAAAACAAAACAACAGAAGGAAATCTGTAAAAGTCTATGGAGATGCACATAACCCGCAATCCGCATTGTGGAAGGAAAAGTCCATGCAATTGCGGAAGTGGAGTTGCGGAAGGACAATTTATATTAAATTGCGGAAGGAAAAGTTTGTGCATTGCAGAACTAGAGTTGTGGAAGGATAATTTATTAAATTGCTATTTTTTTTACCTTAAAAAACAATATAATATATATTCTAATTTTATTTATAAAACACTAAATATAATTTAGAACTTTAAAAAAAATCATTAAATATATAACAATTTATTAAATTGTTATATTTTAGCTAAAAAACAATATAATGTATAATCGATTCTAATGCCAATGTATTTTATCCATTCTCAGAGAAATGCTACAATCTAAATATATATAATATCGACTTACAATCTAAGTATGAATGGTATATTGGATTTAGCAAGTTTCACCAATTTGGTTCTCCTTTGACTTTATTCTTTTTTCACAAATAAAATACAAATCAGATCAAAGGAGGGGATGGAGTTAGCGCTGTACTTTCATATTTACATTTAATCTACATTTTGTTTAATAACCCTTGCAATAAAATTTTTAATGTTAAATCAATGTGAATTTTCACTACTGGTTTCATAACTGTTCGGGAACACAAGAAATGTGGTATGGTTCCAATGGATAAGAGGTATGAGGAAGGCTGAGCTTTAATATCGCGTAGACTGCTATAGCGTAACATGCTAACGACAGCCAAGAGTATGGTTAAAGATTGAATTGGATGTAATATTTCAATTGTCAAATAAGAAAAGAAATTGCATGAGATATCTTTAATAAAAACCACAAAATTTACAAGTAAATGACCTCTTCAAATTTCAACTGTCAAGTTGACACGCAAAAGCACTTTTTAAATTCTAACCTTTCATCAGCACATCTCCTAGCAAAGCACAAATACCAATAGGATTTATCTGGTGGTTTGGATGAGTGTTTCCTCCATATCTACAAATGCTATAAATAGAGGAATAAACCCCACGGGGCTAATGTGAAGTGCAAGCAGTAATTTTCTTTAGGTAAGCTCTGAATTGATCGATCTTTCTGTATTTTAGAATTATTGTTATTTTTTAGGCTTTGATTTTGGTTAGGGTGTGAAAACAGGTAAAATGACGTCATTACTTTTTTGAAGGATTTCAGAGTGCCTGCAACCAATAGCCCAGGGCTAGACTAATGTTGTGTAGAGACAACGCAATTTTGGAAGTGAAAAACAACCTATGATCTGCTAAAAAATTTTGCTGAATTTTCTGCAATGTAGGTATGATGTGCCCAAGTTTTTGTAGTGTAGATATAACGTCTTATAGTGGAAGTCTGGCCATCTGGAAACATTAAAGACAATGGTTTTCCCTTTTATATTTAGAGACGGTGTTATTTATCCAAATGACAATATAGAAAATGGTTTTCTCTTTATCCATTTCAAATATAATTATTTTGTCGAAAAAATGGAAGTGGATTTGCGAAAAGTAATTAAATAAGCATTAATGTACACTCCACAACCCGCAATCGACATTACGGAAGAGAAATGACGAAAGGAAAACTATAAAGGTCTATGGAGCTTCCTGCAACCCACAATCTGCATTGCGTAAGTGGAGTTATAGAAGGAAAAGTCCGTGCGATTACGGTAGTGGAGTTGCGAAAGGAAAAATGATTAAATTGCTATTTTTTACCTTTAAAAAAAATATAATGTATATTCTAATTTTATTTATAAAACACTAAATATTATTTAAAATTTTAAAAAAAATTATATAACAATTTATTAAATTTTTATGTTTTCAGCTTAAAAAACAATATAATGGGCTTCTTGGAGAAAGACTACAATCTAAATATAACTAAGATCAAATTACATTCTAAGTATGAAAGGTAGATTGGATTTAGCTAGTTTCACTAGTTTGATGTTGCTTTGACTTCATTCTTTTTTCACAAATAAAATACAAAATACAAATTGGATCAAAAAGAGGAGATGGATTCAACGTAGCACTATGTGGCCATTCTCCCTTCTTCTAAAGACCTCCAACATTCTTTTTTCACAAATAAAATACAAAATACAAATCAGATTAAAGGAGGTGATGGAGTCAGCGTAGTACTATGTGGCCGTTCTCTCTTCTTCTGATGACCTCCACCATAAACGTGTATTTAACTATAAAGAAAATGTTGAAGCTAAACTTCAAACTTTTCCAAACTTGGATATTACAACAGGGTATGGTTTCGGTAAAGAAACCTATCCTTCTTTCGAAGATATTAATATGTATGTTAAGAAAACACATTGACTCTATCTCCACAGAAAGGTATTTCATAAAGGAAGTTCATTTGACTAGTAAAAGGAAAAAGAAAGATACAATCCTCATTCATGAGAATGTTCCTCATCTCAACATTTAAAATAATTAAGAATTAATTTTTTATTAACTAGCATTTGCACCAAGAGGTGTAAAAAAATGTCAAGAGGGTAAAAATATTTTGTCTTGTGAACCTTTTTTTTTACCTTGGGAGAGTGCATATTAATACTGGGTTTTGAAATGTTAGGTTAAGACATTTATAATTGAGTTTTTTGAACTCTTAATATTAAGAATCTTATGAACAATGTTAGTGGGTTAAGGTCTGTTTATTTATGTAGTTGTGCTTAATTTATGGTTAATCTATTTGAAAAAAGTGCTTGCTTATAAGAGCAATCTTAATAGTCTATGGTTAAACTACGAGTCCTTTTACATTGTTAATAATTCAATTACATTTCAGGATCATTTGGACTCTCGATCAAAATCTATGAAAGCAAATTTTAAAGCAATTCTGTGAACCAAATGTTAGCGACTCTCAATGAATATGTTTAAGAAATTATTTCAAGCTCTGTTTGTTTAAATAGCGTGTTTTTGTTATTTCAACAGAGAAGAATGGTAATTATTTCAAGTTTTATTTGTTTCATTTAATCCATAATTTCAATTTTTATCAGTGGCAGGTTTAACCCTCTTTTAATTTTGTATGAATTAGTTGAAAATGATTACAAATCTTGGCATTTGTTTTTATTTTTTTAAGACTATCATTAGTTGTGTAGTTATTAGGAAGGTGTTTGTTCATGAAATATGTTACAAGCAGGGGTTATAAAACTTTAAAACTTACCAATGTGTCTATTGTAGAACTACCAATGTGTAAGTAAAACATATCCGATGTCATTATGATACAGGAGCCCAAATTTTACATACAAAGATTACTTGGTAAGACTGTTCGTAAATCTTAAAGGGTTTTATTAAGATTTTNACAACATATCCGATGTCATTATGATACAGGAGCCCAAATTTTACATACAAAGATTACTTGGTAAGACTGTTCGTAAATCTTAAAGGGTTTTATTAAGATTTTATTTGATTATTGGGATACCTTAACTTACTCAATTTCCAAAAAATTATGTTTCATTTCTTTGTTTTGAATGCAGAATGATGAATTTTTGTTTGGATTATTTTAACATCCCTCAACCCGCAAATCCGCAACTTGCGGATTGCGGCAAACCTTTCATTTGATATTTCATTTTTTCAAACCTGCATCCCGCATCCCGCAAATGCGGGGTGCGGGAGTTCGTATTATTTTTCATTTGGTTTGTGTCTGCCTGCAATGCATAGATCGCAAAATGCGGGATGCAGGATGCAGAGCTAATTGTATCAAGTTTGTACTATTTTGCGTTCCCGCATCCCACAACCCGCAAGTTGCGAAATGTGGAAAAATTAATAAACCTGCAAATCTTTTTTTGATCCCGCATCCTACAAAGTTGATCATGATGTATTTTTTCTTGGCGGTAAATTGCAAGATGACGCATGTAAAAATATATATACACGTTGGTCTTTTACAATTTATTTACCACTTTTTTATTGTTGCGAATTACTGTGGTGCGTGAATTTTATCTTTGTGAATTATTGCTCTGCGTTAATTTTACCAGGAAATTTTATCACAGTCTAATTCGATTATAGGTTAGTATTTTGGTCATTTCTTCTTTAAATTTATTGATGTAGTCAATTCTGAATTAGTTTTAATTTTTGCTTCGCATTGTTTTTTCTTTTAAACACAGTTTTTCCAATTTGCAACAATGGCAAGATATACTCGCTCCAAAAACCTGGAAAAAGGATATGTTCACAAAGGATCCAAACTTTGGTATTTTCTTAGATACCAATGGCAGAATCACTAAAACTTACCAAATTGAATGTTCTAGGGCTGATGAAATTTTTGAGAATGACAAATTTTCTGATATTCAAGACAACCAGTTGGCCTACGAAAGAATCAAGGATTCTGGACTTCATTTTCTTGCTGCTAGACCTGCTATCCTCCCGTACAATGACATGGTCAAATGGAGAGTAGAACATGCGGACCCAAAATCCCGTTGTTTGAACGATAGTAGTAGGTTAGAGATAGTCAATTTCCATCCCAAGGTATTTACGAAGGATTATGCCCTTAAACCGATAAGACAACCCCTTACTGCAGATTTCGCACAAACCTCTAAAAGTAGGTTCAATTTCGAAGAAATGTTAAAATCGTGGATGCACCAACCTAGTAAATTCTCGAAGAGGTGTGACGAGCTTTACCTTGTTACATGGTTCAAAGAACCTTTTCCTTATTCGCATCTATGTTATGCAGAATGTACGGTCTTCCTAATGGTTATGTGTTCAAGACTGAATGGGCTCCAGTAGCTCATCATGTTTTAGCAACTGGTGATTCTTTCCCATGGGCATCCATGTTGTCGCTAGAACTCAAAATTTCTATCCAAGAGTACGAGAAGGCCACTTCTAGAAAGAAACCCAATTTCTTCTTTTCAGCCTTCATTTATGATATATTGTGTGCTAAGTTCAAATATCCTAATTTGGGATGGAAGTGGAGTTTTTTAGCTCCCCTGGTGTCCATTTATTATTCAGAACTGTGGGATACTAACTATGCGCCCAGGTTCTATGACATATGTCAATACTTCCTTGGCACCATCTATTTTTTAATATTCAAGAAGGAAGCTCCTGCATTTTCACCTGAAGCCACAGGTTTGATTGGTACAATGGGTGACTGGTATGTTGGCGAGATTTTTTTGTACATAAGAATTTGGGGTAGTAGCACTGTTGATATGATTCCCAGAATTGTCTTTGACAGGTTGGTTCTAGAAGAAGTGGCTTTCCAAACTGTCAATGATGGGGTTTACAAGAAGTTTATTGGACCTAAGAAAAAAGCTTGGCCCAAATTCCCTTTGCACCTTGGATCGCTGGTTATTCCAACTTCAACCTGGGCTGCAGTATTAGGTGAACATATACAGTCTTTGAAGATTGGTTTTGCCACCAAGATAAAACATGATCCCAAGGGATGCCTAGATGCCCACTTTAAGCAGTGTCATATCAAAATTAATTATGTGCATGAGGAAATTCCCGATGATTCTTTTTATCAGGGTGTTAGTACATTTTCTGAAGTGTTGGGGAGAGCCAAAAGCAAGGATGAGGAAGCCCACATCTTGCAGCATCAAAAGGAACTGAAAGAGAGAATTCAGTGTTACAGGGTGCTACAGATTGACATCTTGGAGAAGTAAGAAAGGACAGAGAACAAAAGGAAGCTGAAGCAATGAATAATTCATCAGTGGCAATTTTTGCGGGCGAAGACAAGGGAAAAGGTCTAATGGAAGACCTACCAGAGGTACCAGTTAGGGAGCAGGTCAAAGCCTTAATAATTACGTCAACATGGTCAAAAGACAAGCTGGCAATAATGACCTATGTGCTGAATACTCAAGCAGTTTCAGCTCCTGTGACTGTTACTCATATCCTAGTGATTGTTGCAGTTAGTAAGCCAAGTGATACTGAAGAAATACTTGGAAAAAAACCATTCAAAATATTGAAGGTGAAAGCTTCTTCCTCCATAGGTCCTATTATTGATTTGGTTGATTCAGATTTAGAAGAAGAGGTGATAGCCTCTGCACCTGTCACTAAAGAGGTGGATCAATATTTTCAATCATTAGCAGATTTGTTGGATGCCAATGGTAAGAAAGATTCTATACTTGTTTCTACATTTTCAAAATCTTCATCTGTGTCTATGTGTTCGTATGCAACATTGCTCCTTTCATCCATCCATACTTTATCTACCTTGCCTGCAGGAGGACACATATCATCTGCACTATCTGAATTGTATCAGGATATGATATCTACACCTGAAGATGTCACATCTGATATTGTGCAAATCTCCATTTCACTACCTGTTATTTCAGAAGCACCAATTTTCAATATTCCCTTACACCTACTATCAGTTACTCTGTTAAGATTGTCTCGTAGTGAAAAGATTTTGGGGTCTTTTTCACCACTTTCATCTATCGATCTCCAGTTTTCATCTTTTGAATCTTCAACCCCACTCTCGTCTTCAATTGTTCAAATAGATTCTGTTCAAAACATTTTAGAAGAACCAAATTTGAAGATTCCCCCAGAGGTATCAGTAGTTACTCCATCAACATTATCTGGTACTGAAAAGTTGTTGGTGTATTCGTCACCACTTCAACTCTCAATCTCCACTTATCATCTTTGGAATTTTCAACCGGACTGCTTTCTTCTATTCCTGAAATATTCCCTGTTCAAAGCAATTCGCAAGCACCAATTTTCAAGATTCCTGTAGATGTACCCTTAGTTACTTTCTCAACATCATCTAGTACTAAAGAGGATTTACTGTCTTCGTCACCACTTGCAGCTGTGAATCCGCATTTGCCATCTTTCAAATCCTCAACGCTACTCTTGTCTTCCATCTTTGAGATAAGCCATGTTCAAAACATATGTCCTTTGAGTACTCACATTACCATGACCATGCCCTCTCCTATCATTACTCAAACATCCTCTTTAGTGTCCATAGTGATTAGCACATCTGGATCCATTGATCCAAGAGATGAACTTGATGAAGAGATTGTTGTCTCTCTTAGAGAATATTATTATAGAAAACTTGATAAATCAGTAATCAGAAAGGGAAAAAAGAGGGGTAATGATCAAACTAGGATGGAAGTATCTGTTTCTGAGCAAATACTTTGGACTCAGCAGTCCGATGACCCACAGGTGGATGTAGCAGATACAACTGCTGCTTTGGGTGCATTCATAGGTGCAAATATCCATGTTGTTAGCAATTTAAATAGGGAGTTTGACAGGACGAAAGAAGAGATAACCCAGGTGAAGGAAGAACTTGATAAGAGTAAAAGGGAACATGAGGCTCATGTTGCTGATCTTATGAAGACATCTGAGGATATCTACAATGAACTATAGGTCAAAAGTGCCTTTCTTCAGGTTGAGTTGCAAAATGAGAAGATCTCAAATGTTGCCTTTAGACAGAGGATAGATTCACTTGAAAAGCAATGTGAAGATGCAACTGCAACTGCAGCTTCCTATTTGTTCTCCAGGTTTTCACAAGAATAATTTAAGCAATTAGCTATCAAGAGAATTGAGGACCATTATGAGTTAATAACTGATTTGTTTCATAGTTTAAATGATATTTATGAAGTGTATAATGCTTTTGGTAAAATGGCTGTTGTACATGAAGATCACGTGGAAAAGAGGGAGAAAGCTTCAAAGGATTTGGATGAGATTGTAGACTAGAAGAGGTACAAGAAGGAAAAACCAGAAAACATTATCATCCTCAGCAGCTTTCAGCTAAAGAAAGTCAAAGCAGTACTCCGTGCTTGGCTTGATCTTAATGAGATGGTTGATGAGACTATAAAAAAGGAACAAGTTGTATGTGCAAGAAGATGGTATGTTGTTGACAGTATCATGGAGGCTTTGTTTTTTCCCACAATAAATCTTATTGAAAACGCATGTCCTCCAAAATTGATGATCGAGCAGGTTGAACGGTGGAGAGTTGAAGCAAGTGAGAAAATCCAAGGGCTCAATCATATAACGATTGAGGATGTTGATCGCTTAATTAGACAACCATTGGCTATTGAGGGCAAGGTCCACATTTACATCCTCATCTAGCATAAGTTAGCTAAAAACGAAATGGAGAATTATAGATGTGATGTTCAACTTGGTTT
>LPNX011150155.1:8329-25334 GCA_001517045.1 Pseudotsuga menziesii
CTTAATGAAGGGTGACCATAATGATGATAAACCTCTTCAGCTCATGCCCAAAACCTAAACAATATACCCTATTACTAAACAAAATATTAAAATTATAAAAAAATCCAATATTTATACTCATAATTGTAGAAGGTAAATAAAAAACATGGTATCAAAGCATATAAAGCTGCATTCTCATAATCATAATTCACTTTATAAAATCTATTATCCAAGACAATAAATTTTTAAAACGCATTATACATCACTTCAACATTTTCTCCTTAGGCTCACATATTATTAGGTCTCATGGAAGCAATTTTGATTTTTGTCGGCACATAATTAATTAAATTTCTTGATTGTGAGTCTCAAGTGAGTGTCTAGCTTACTATGAGGGACATGCTTCCCTTTTCATCGTCAAGACATGCTTTTTTTCAACAATCTTTAACCAAGTTTTATGAGTTTGAAACAAAATAAATTTTAAGTAACTTTTTTATTGACTTTTCTAAAAAGATGGTGTATTGAGTTCTAAACCTAATAGACATCATAACTTAGCATAACACAATACATATAAAAGAAAATATCATGTTCACAAAAATGAATTGGCATCCTTGTGTTGGTGTTTATTTCATTGTGTTAAGAAATAAACAACATGGAAAGGTATAGCTATCTTTAATTTAGACATGAGTTTGAAATTTGAGTTTGAAATAAACAAGTGTAGTATTGTGATGAAACGAAAATAGATACAAATATCTTTTTTTCCCCTGTTAGCTGTTTCACATTGTATTAATTTAAAACCCCATTATATATGTATATAGGTTGAGTAACCTTGTCTTGAGTTGAAGTTCTGTTATAAAACTGCCTTAAATAGGAACATCAAATAGGAACATCAAAACCATTATGTATGGATGTGTATAAAACATCTAGAGAGTCCTTGATTTCTACAAACTGTCATAAGGAAGAAACTTAGTCCAGAGATAGACTACATTCCTGTGGGATACCCAAACTTATTTATGTGTGGCAGTAAAAAAGGTAAAGGATAAAAGTAAAAATCATGAGTACTGAGGAAGAAACTTATATTAGAGATATACTACATTCATGTAGGATACCAAAACTTCTTTGTGTGGCAATTAAAAAAAGGTACTGACAAAAAAACAAATATGGGAAAAAAAAGAACCCTCGGATAGTTATTAACGATTCCTTTTTATGTATTAATACTTATTCAATGGCATTTAAGAATTTTATACACATTTATGTTCAAGTTTCCCTATATTTGAATTTTGAAGTACTTAGTAAACAAATTAACCACTAACTTTTGAACACTGAGTTTTGTGTACCAATAGGAAGAAACCATATTAAACATTTTGATATTTCATTTACACTTATAACATGAGATGCTACATTAACTTTTATTATAAGTATGGATGAGTAAGTATGACAATTGTATAAGGTTTATTTATGGATACGATTTCTCACTTAACTCTAGATTGCCAGGAGGAGGATACTACTGAAGTATCTTTAACAGAATGTCGTTATTTTTATCAACATGCTTTGTCTGAGTCAAATTCATCTGTTATACATATACAAGATGTTAACCCGTCACAAGATTGGCAGATGCCTACAATATTTCCCTCTGATGTCTACAAGCTTAAATGGTGGAAATATGCCTCTGCCACCCAAATTAAGATTTCCTCTATATATATATCCTTTACTGACTCTAAGGAACCTGTGCATATAAACCTTCTTGACCGCCAGCAAATTGACTTGGCTATTAAAGCCGGATATAAATATGCACACCTTGGTGCTATCAAATTAGGTCTCGGTCCTTTAGTCCAACCTTATCTCTCTGTCTCTTCACTATGTGTAGCAGTCGACACACACCATCAAACCTTTGCAGACGCTATCATTGGTGGTTTTACTGCACCCCTTCATGATGGTCCTGCTTTTGGGACTGTTTTCCCCAAATACTCAGTCAGCCTTGATGACCCGCATATCTATGACTTGCTGAAAGCCTATATTCTTCCCCATGGTTTTTGCATGATGCAAGGCTCCAAAATTATACAGTTCAAAGCCGATGTCTGTATCCACTTTGGGAATGATACACTTCCTCCACTAAGGTCTAAAGTCCATCATATTTCGCACCTACAAAGCGTGGTGGAGTCTGATAAGTCCAAGCAAGCCACACCTATAACTTTTGATTGGACATGCATACATTATCCTAAACAATGGGAAGTCAGGTATCAAGAACTCAGAAATGTTGATAGTATACAACATACTCTTAGAAACAAACCATTAATATTTGACACACATACTAACTCATTCAGGCTACCTGAGCAAACTCCAGCACCCAAATTCTCTCCTCCTTTGATCAGATCTTCCTCTGTCTCAAGTCGTAACCAAAGACCAAAAGATTCAAGTTCTTCCTCCTTATCTGAATCTCCTTCTACATCATACACTGGCCCTCATGAAGCAGAACACCAAGGCCAGCATACAGATTGTCAAGCTTGCAGAAAGATCCTGCAAAGGATCCAACACCATAAGCAAAGTCAACACCCTATCCTAGGAATGTTTACTTTGCCAAGACAAAACGAATCCTATGAGGCCATAGTCCAAGGTCGAAAATCCTATTTCCCTCGCAAGAACCTACCCTAAGTCCCTTTCCGACAGTATTCCCCAGATGGACTTGTTAAGAAAGAATTTCTTCCCTATAAATCCACTGGACCAGATGACTCAGCATCTGATGAAATTAAATTGGCAAATTGGGGTAACATGCAGCAAAAATTAATTGCACAAAATATCAATGATATGGCTTCTAACCTCCAGAATATCAAGCAGGCCATAATCGAAGAGAAACAAAAAATTGCTATGGTAGAAACCAAGTTAGGGCTCATAGATCATCTTCTAGCATATTCTGCAGTAATCAAGGAAGCAGTAGCTAAGGCTGCTGACAAAACTGAAAGAAGGTTAGATAAACTAGAGGAACTTATAAGCCAAACTCATGAATTGAAGAAAAGAGTTCCAGGTCTTAGTCCTTCAACCCTAGCATTAGCAGCACAGGGTCACAAAAAGAAAGACCCAAAAACTAGACACCATCGTAGTGTATCCTTTGGAATGATGAGTGTCGCATCAGATGACAAGACTGAATTCAATTTTGGAAAAGATGAAATTGAATTCGATGAAGTAAAAGAATGGATAGGACATTTCAAGTCCTTCCCACCAACCTTAGAGCCGAAATATTTAAATATGATGTCTGCATATCACCAGCATGCTGAATCTTCAGCAACACACAATACACCTCCTAAATATGATGTGAGAATGCCAGATGCTTCTCGAGCTCCAAACCTGAAATTTCAGTTTGGTATAAACTCGATGAATAACTTAGTCTCACAAATGCCAGAAAAACTAGTTTTGAATATTCAATGTCAACCTAGAGAAGACATTAAGACTGCTATACAGATGCTCACTCAATGGGTACTGTATAAAAGAACACAAGATGATTCTCTTACTGGACAGCAGTTAGCAGGCCAGCTTATAGAAAGCTTATCAGGACTGGCCAATGAGTGGTGGAGATGGCTTCCACAGGAAGCAAGAAATGAAATTTTATCAGCCCTAGATGCAAACCAACAACTATTAAATTCTCTAGGAAAAGAATTCTATGGCTCCAATGAGCGAGAAGAATCGGAGCATTTAGCCTCCTTATGCATGTCAGCACGTCTCTGTGACCTTTCACAGAGTGAGCAATACTTTTGTTATATGCAGCAGTTATTGATTTCTTCGGGGAGATCAGGAGACCCAGCCTACCTGAAACATTATCTCAGGAGTTTTCCAGGACATGTGCCTGATTTAGTAGAGCAATACATGAAGGACAAGCAAATAAACTATAGAGGACTCTCTTTGGCACAGCTGCATTACTACATTCTGGAAACTTGGCAAGAGCATTGCCTTGAAAAATGGGTGAGTAAAGATTTTAAAAGGCACCAAAGTATGTACTCACCATCTTTTTGTAAAAATGTTGCAAAGATGCCCAACTGGGGATGCAGAGCACACAATCGTGGCCATTTGAAAGATAGCTATAAATGTCACAAGAAGAACCAGAAATTCTGTAGTAAGAATTGAGTCTATAAAGAGTCTGTAAGCGAAGAGTATGCTCTACAACTTGCCATTACTGGTATAAGATTGCATCAGAAATTCCATTTGTTTGCAACTTGCCATTATTGGTATAAGATTGCATCAGGAATTCCATTTGTGCTATCGAGTCTGTAAATGAAAAGTATGCTCTGCAACTTGCCTTCCATGGTATAAGATTGCATCAGAAATTCTATTGTGAATTTTGAGTGTAAGTTTGGTTTGGTAATGACGAGCTTCGCCCTCCAAAGCCGATTTACCTTACAGTGTATGTCTGCAACTGCAATGTAATGTGAAGTTATCTTGGAATATAAAGAATTGTTGAAGTCTGCTGTTCGATCTTGGAGTGAGATTGTTCACACCAGTGTAAATCGACCGCCCAGATGGTGTGTTATAGCCTGTTTTTGTTTTCTATTTTTGAACCATTTGCTTGTTTTACAAATATGATTTTTCTTATTGTTTTTAAGTTTTGACCTTGGTTTCTTTTAAAATATTTTGATTTTAGCCTTATGTTTATAGTTGATTTTACAGATTTTCTTTTTAATTTTTTCTTGATTTAATTAATTTCATGGTTTTTATGGGCTTATAGGATGCATATATTTCTAAAAGGTTCTAAAGAAATATCATAAGACATTACTTAAAGTTATTTACCAAAAAACAACACTTGGTTTGGAGTTTTGGTTAAAAAATCACAAAACAGGGATTCCTGTAGCGTTAGCCAGAAAAAGTTACACTAGCGCGCTACACGAAAATCGTTTTTGCCAAAAAAGTCATTTTTCAGTCCAATTTTTTGGGGGGGTTTCATCCTTAAGGTGTTAAATACATCAGTTATCACATTTGATACATGTTTTGCCAAGTTTATCATTGAAACAGGTGTCTGGTCGTCATGTGAGGGAGATCGTGGCAACTGTATGCAAATTTATGGCAAATGATGACAGTGAGTGGAATAAGGCAATATTTTCAGGAAAGAGGTTCTCAAACTGAAGATTACGAAGCTGGTGGACGCCAGGGTGGAGACGCATTGCTAAAAAATTGGAAATTAGCAGTTGAAGGAAGAAATAGGGTTTCACAACGTGACCGTTAGAGGTGAGTTGGAGAGTTGAATACACCTGGAGCATTCAATTCGACATTTAGCCAGTCCAGGAATCAACTTCTAACACCTGCATCAAGCTTGGAATGAGGTCGTGGAAGATGAACCCAAAACCAGACAGTCTGTTGTAGGGACAACTTTTCTAAACATTGTGAAGTTTGTTTCACCTGGGAAAAGCTTGGAAGAAACCACCAAGATTCCATTTTCTTGTTGTATTGGAGGTGCAACAACAGAGGCAACACTTGTTGTAACTCTAAACTTCGTCAATATTCAAAATGATCAGGACCCACTTGAACCAGTTCAAAAGTTTTTAGCACCCCTGTCATGCATAAAACCTTTTGTGTCAGAAAAGGATACTCCCAAGGTTCCTGATAAATATTCTTCAGATGAGGATGGAATTTATTGCAAACAATCTCCAGTTAGCGAAGAATGTGAATCTGCTGATTTATTTGATTCTGAGTCAACTGAGGAGGGTGAAGTCGTTGAGGCAGTGCAGATGCATTCATCAGCCTGAGGCTAAGGATCAAAGATGTATCTGTGAGGGCAAGACGAAATCTTCAAGATGTTTAAGATGCGATATGCTTTTGCCTATATCAATAAAAAGTTTCAATAAGAAACCAAAGAAAAAGGACGAACTAATCCAATCTGTGCAGTCAATTTCTATTAGTAAAGTAAATTATGATATGGCATCCACTCTGTCATCTAGCCTTGCATATGAGAATGATATCTCTGATGTGGTTGGCCTGAAAAGTGAGAATGATTGGTTCAATGAGAACTTCAAGAAAAATGGTTTCCATCTTCAATCTGCACAATAGAGTCTTATTTATGAAGGAAATGATTTGATCTTGTCTACGCCATCATGTAAACCTTCATTTCAGAATGAAGACATAGAAAGATTGCCTGATTTGATCAACACAGAAAGCTCAAATGACAATATCAGAGAAAATTATTGCTACCTTCAATATGTGAATTAGATTTCTAGTAGTGAAGAAGATGCTGCACATTTCCCTTCCCTAGGTGACCTTACATTTGATAGTCATTTGGAAAATAACCAAAGCATGATAGATTTTGCTAGTAGTTCAATCAGAGACTCAAGGTAAAAGTATCCCTTCAATGTTCCCAAAAGGTTTCTATCAATGGCATTTGGGATACGAAACAATGTGTAAAACCATCTCTATTGCAAAACAAAGTACAAGAGTCTGAGAGTATGCTTCCAAAAGATGATCGTGATTCTCTCTCTGTTCAATTAAAATACGAAGAGAAGGAGGTAATTCCCAAGATTAGTGTGAAAAGTTAGATTGACAGGAGCAATGACCTTTGACACTATTTGGGATGAAATTACCAATGCTATGATGGTAGAGAGTCAAAATAATGAGCCACAAATTTACATAGTCAGCTGGAATGACCATTTTTTCCTTCTTAAGGTAGAAAGGGAAGCATTCTACATAATTGATACACTTGGGGAAAGATTGTTTGAAAGGTGTAATCAGGCCTACATTTTAAAGTTTGATCAAGAGACAGCACTATACCAGTTTCCACCAAAAGATCAGAGGAAAGAATAAGAGAAGAGTACCCTCAGTCAAATTCCTATCATAGGAAAATATTGTACCTGCAGAAGAAATTTCAGATGAAAAAGAGGAGATTGAAATGCAAAGATTATTGAGAATTCTGCTCTGTTTTTCATGTTTTGGGTTACTGAAATTGAATGCATACCACGAGCTGATGGAGAGGAATTTTAGAAAAAAAAAAAGAATTTTTTGTTCATAAGATACTCATTTACATAAACCTCTCTCAGTTTTGCAACAGCTATCAAGGTTTGAAAGATTCAGTGTAATCTTTGCAGCCTATTTTTCAGGGTTTTTAAAATATTTAATATTTTCATGTTTTAGTGTTCATCTCGCGGGGCATATTATGATTGATTGGAGATGAATTTTTAAAAACAAAGAGATATTTTTGTCCATCACAGACCCATTCACAAAAACCTCTCTCATATTTTACACAGGTATCACGGATTGAGAGATATGGAGGCTTCTTTGACACCTATTTTTCAGAAATTCGCCATATTTACCAGGAATCCGATTTTACTATTTTTAGTCAATTAGTTGAAAGTTAGTTAATGTAACTGCTGGGTAGTTTCAATTTCGACCTAATGAAGGGAATATAGAACTACTTCTTTGTAATTATAGAAGATGGATAAGGGTACAGGGAAAGGGTTTGACTTTTGGCTGGCTAAAGGAGGTCTCTTGACTTATTGATGAGCTAAGTACTTGACTCTCATGTGTATTTGATGAACAGAATTATGAAATACATGCTCCATTTTACCCTTCAGTCTGTTCTTTGGCTCCATTTCTTGCTTGTTTAGCTACACAACTGATGATTTCATTGCTGGTTTATAGTTTTTATGCTTGTAGTGCTTATCAGTTGTGGATGAACTTCAATGTTATGTTCTGTTGGATACATGGTTATTATATTATACATCTCATTTCTTCTTTACTTGTGATTTCGTTCTTATTTGGCTTATGAATGTATTCCCTCTTGTGACCAAGCTTCACAACCAGAAAAACCTTTCAAAAACCCTAAAAACCTAGTTTTGTTTGATTGAATATTTGAGATTGTGTTAGCTTGTTTCGTTGTAGTCTCGAAACAATTTATGGCACAAACATGGTGAATGAACACCATTGTTCTCTTTCTAGCAGGTATACGAATCCTTTTTGTTTAAGAGATTAGATGTGTTATCAAATTCGGTTGATTCGGTCGAATTGAAAAATTTAGCGTTTCGTTTGACACGTCCAATTTCACATTCAAATTTGATTCCAATTCTTTGTCCAATAATTTTCTTCTGACCTATAACTTGTATACACAAATTAAGGTTAAAAATATGTCAATCATTAACTAATTTATCATGAAAAATATGGGCATCTTTCGTATCTGTATAAGCAATCAGCTGGTAAAGTCATTTCCCCTTCCTCATTCTATGTTATGTTGTCAATTGTAAGCTACTCGTTGGTTGTTAACTGACCTACAACGATTGTTCACCACTGTCTACTTCTTTGCCATCATTAATGATGATCTCCCATCTGTCAACATGATGAGGTTTGTCCTTCTTAAAAAAACATTTCAATCCATTTACCTATAGGCTATGACATCGATGTGTCGTTTGTCGTCGGTGTAAGTTAATGTAATGAGATCTACACTGAACGCAAACACTATTCGATGTGAAATTGATAATCATATGAAATCCACTAACCAGATTCAAAGGAAGCTCACCCACCAACCAGTTTCGAAGGGACTTCGAACACCAACTAGAGATCCCATGGCCCGTACACGGTATTTGGCAACCAATGAAAATTTTAAGTGTGTTCATATCTTGTTCTGTGTTAGCCAGCCATGAGGTGTAGATGTGTAGATGTAGGGTTTTCTTTTCATGAGGTATGGGTGAATACCATAGGTGAGAAAATACCATAGGTAACTAACTAAGTGACCTATCTAACTGTTGAGATTACATATTTCAGCACTTGTTGATTGGATGGAAGCAGTTTCCTTGCTGGAGACGGTAGTATTCTCTTGCAAGAGGTGTTGTAGTCCTTTAATTCCTCTTACAACCACGATGACAGTTCTACTTGCAATTGAAGAGATCATTCTCACATTCAAACTAAGGCTAGCCCCCACCGAGGTTTACTGCTACAAATACTTGGACTCGGTGACCTACTCCAACTCTAGCTCCACTATGTACAAGGGTACACATTAGTAAAATGCTTTGTATTGCAATGCATGACCTACTCCAACTCTAGCTCCACTAGTGTAAGGGTACACATTCGTAAAATTCTTTGTATTGCAATGCATTAAACCGTGTTTTAAGGGTGAGGTGCAAGGTTGTTGGTTTGTGTGGGTTTTATTCCCCATACTTCATGGTCAAGAGTTGAGGGTATGAGTTAGTGGAGGGACTACTTAAACTTGTTAGGTTTGATGTTGGATGTGAGAACAAGTTAAGTGGCATAAACAAGTTATCTCTTACTTACCTACAATTGAATTTGTCTCATGCTCTTGTAATCTAGGAAAATCATACTTGCTACTTCACCTGAAATTCTAAAATATAATCACGTATCCATGTAACTAGCATACCCAGATAGTTTGTGTCTGGATCACATTGATAGGGATCAAATAGTTGAAAGATAGTTATGGAATGGAAGACACTTTGGAATTTTTTGTATTTCTTATATTCTTCTTGTTAAAAGAAACTTTGAGTTATCCATGCCTAGCTATATGTTATCATGGGCATTCTTCATGTTATATTATCTGCCATTAATTATTCGTTATCTATATTCATTAGATATGAGTTATCCACTAGTTATTTTTTATATAATTGTTTATTTAGAATTCAGGGCTCAATCCACACCCAATAGTGTTAGACCAACATCCTCATCCTACATTCTTTATACACAACTTTATTTAAAATGTAGTATAGTTTAAAATAATTTTATAAATAAATTATAAAATATTAATATTAATGTTAATATTATTAAGTAAAAATTATAAATTATTTAAGTTAAATATAATGTAATATTTCTCTTAGTTTAGTTATGCAATATAGGTGACTTGGTTTTTAATTGTAATTTTTAATTTTGGATGATTTAATGTTTTTTATAAAAAACAACTTGTTTTAATGTTTTAAGACATTTATTTTTAGTTTTCAACTATAAGTTTTATTATAAAAGAGAGTTATATAATCATGTATGTCTTATAGTTTTAACTACTTTTTATGAAGAAATTAAGATAGAAAGAAAAGTTTTCAATTCCAAAGTTGCTAACACTAAAAGATTTTTAAATTTACTTAAATTTATTCCAAGTTTCATGGTACATATGCTTCCACCTCAATCCTCATAGTGATAGAGGATTAATAGCATTACTAAGCATATAAAAAAATATTCTATTCAAATGTCAAAGTTTGTTTAAAGTAGTATTTGAATATGCAATAAGCCTACCATCCTAGATATAAATGTTCTTATTTGAATGTTAAGGTTCCAATTAGTTTTATAATTGAGATCAATAATTAAGTATTTATAAGAGTGGCTCAACTTTAAAGGTTGACTATTAAATACAATTTCAAATTTGGTTATTTATTGGATTTTAAAACCATGATTTTAGTTATATCAATGTTTACTATCAAACTTAATTTATTGTCAAATTATTAAAGGGTATTCTACTTTGTTTTTAAGGTTTTTAAGATTTGTGTGCCCAAAAAGACAACTTCATAAACATACATTAAAAAAACCTATGATGTGTTAATGAAGTTTGGTGCCAATGCATTCAACCTCTTCTAAATACTTTATAAATTATTCATATAAATTAAAAAAAAATTCAAGGTTTTCAAGATTTGTGTTCTAAAAAGACAATGTCATGAACATACATTAAAAACAAAAATAATGGTGTGTTGTTGAAGCTGTGTGCCAATGCACTCACCCTCTTCTAAATAATTTATATATGATTAATATAAGTTATAAAATTTGTAGTAGGTAAAGGAAAATATTGTGTAACTCCAATATTTGCATGAAACTTAATTAATTTTAAACTTAGAAATTACTTTCTCATAAAATATATACTCAACATACCTGAACTCAAAGGGAATTCTTAAGGTCTTCCAAACAAAAAAAAATATTTTCTCTAAAGGTTAGTAAATCAACACAATAATAAAAAATATTTTTTGTTATATCGCAATTATGAAATCCTAAAAACTAAAAAAATGGTGAAAACTTAATTCAGCCTTGAATTCTAATCTTGTTTTGTATCCATGTATAATTGTTAATTTTTCTTTCTTAAATAAATTTGAAAAGCTTAAGTAAAAGGAAAAATCGCAATATTACTTTTGTTTCCAACTTTATATATCAATATGATAGAACATTGTGTCCATTGTTTACTTAAATCATGATTATTAGTGAAGTATTGAATAAGGTGTGTATGTGAAGGATAAGGATTTAGTTTTTAGTCTTAATAATTTTATATTTGTAGTTTTTTTATGTTTCTAGTATTGAATAAGATGCCTATGTGAAGGATAAGCATTTAGTTGTTAGATTTAATAATTTTATATTTGTAGCTTTTTATGTTTTTAGTCTTTCCTTTTTAAGGTTTGTTTGTCTTTTGTAATGTCATCCCGGGAGAACAAGTTGACTTGAATAAATGTCATTACCAACATGATTCAATGTTGATCTAGGTAATGTACAATTGTTTGCGATAGTAATTCCATTTGGCTAAGATCAAAATACAGTTTTTCTAGACAAAATTTGTTTTGAGAATTGTTTAAGATTATGCTAATGGATCCTATTTAACCTGAACACAGCTATAAATTAAGTAGAAGATTTAAATATAGAACAAAAGAAAATGAGAAAACATTAATACTTCATGAAGAGTGATTGTAATGATGATAAACTTCTTGAGCTCATGCCCAAAACCTAAAAGATATACCCTATTACTAAACAAAATATTAAAATTTAAAAAAATCCAATATTTATACTCATAAATGTAGAAGGTAAATAAAAAACATGGTATCAAAACATATAAAGCTGCATTCTCGTAATCATAATTCACTTTATAAAATCTATGATCCAAGATAATAAATTTTTAAAACACATGTTACATCACTTCAACATTTTCTCCTTAGGCTGGAATATTATTAGGTCGTTGGGATGGAATGTTATTAGGTCTCATGAAAGCACTTTTGATTTTTGTGGGCACATAATTAATTAAATTTCTTCATTGTGAGTCTCAAGTGAGTGTCTAGCTTACTATGAGGGACATGCTTCCCTTTTCATTGTCAAGACATGTTTTTGTTTTTTCTGTAATCTTTAACCTAGTTATGAGTTTGAAACAAAATAAATTTTAAGTAACCTTTTTATTGAATTTTCTAAAAAGATGGTGTATTGAGTTCTAAACCTAATAAACATCATAACTTAGCATAACACAATACATATAAAAAAAAATACTATGTTCACAAAAATGAATTGGCATCCTTGTGTTGGTGTTTATTTCATTGTGTTAAGAAATAAACAACATGGAAAGGTATAGCTATCTTTAATTTAGTCATGAGTTTGAAACAAAAGAATTTTTAAGTAACTTTTTTATTGACTTTTCTAAAAAGATTGTGTATTTGGTTCTAAACCTAATGGACATCATAACTTAAAACATAACACAATACATATTAAAAAAGAAAAACATCACATTCACAAAAATGAATTGGCATTCTTATGTTGCTGTTTATTTCAATGTGTTAAGAAATAAACAACATGGAAAAGTATAACTATGCTCACTAAGGTATGTGGAAACTAGCAAATCTAAAAACATAAAATCTTTAATATACAAACTGTACAACTTTTAATAAACAACAAATATGGGGTTGGACGTCTGAGCTCCTCATTCTTTCTCATCCTTCAGTGGGTGCTTTCCTTAGTCACTACGGGTGGAATTCGATGCTGGAGAGCATCGGCTCAGGAGTCCCCATGATCACATGGCACATGTTTGCAGAACAACCCTTCAACTCCAAGCTATTGGTGGAACGTTTGGGGATGGCCATACAGATATGTTTGGATCTTAGCGGAGTTCCTGATGAAGAAGAAGTAAGTAGAGCTGTCATCATGCTTCTGGCTGAGGAATAAGGAACAACCATGAGAAGGAGAGCCGACGAGCTGAGTAAGCTTGCTAAAATTGTTGTGGAGAAAGAAGGATCCTCTTGCATGAATTTGGAGTCTTTTCTTCAAGAAATGAAAAAAATTGCAATGAATGATTAAACAACTATTGCAGGTCTCAGAAAGGAAGGGAAATAAAGAAACTATGGGACTTGTCATTTAATTGAAGCGCACACCATCCAATATTACAAATGAAGTTCTTGTTGCGTTACAAGTTTTCTTATTACAGTGGCATAGATTTATGTTTGACATGTAGTACAGTGGCATAGCTTTATGTTTGAGATTAATGTGGGATGTGTAATGTATGTACTGACATTTAAGGTAGGAATATTATATGTACTGGTAGCATAGCTTTATGTTGGGAATTTAAGGTAGTAATAATATATCAGCTTTATGTTTGGTATTCAAGGTATTTAAAGAAACAATTTATTTGTTCTACTAGATGTATATGTAAATATATTTTTATATTAAAAAAACAATTTATCTCTTCTATTATGTATTTATAAATATATTTTTATGTTAAAAATAAAGATATATTTTATATAAGAAAAAATTATTTATACATTTATAATAATTAAATAATAATTATTAATATTTGTTAAGAAAAAGAATTATTTGTGAGATGTAAAATAGTTGGTGACTGGGTATGGTTAATAAGCCTCTTAAGTGGAAAGGTCGTCGATTCTAATCCAGCCCATACCAAAAATCCAACCATGTTAAGGGTTGGTGCAGCGAATGGCAAACTGCTAGTCAAGAGGGTTCCACCACTTTACCAACAAAAAAAAATATTTGTTATGAAAAAGTTATACCTTTTATTTATAAATTAATATGATTTAATTATGTATTAGTTTTTTTTATTCACATAAATTTTCTATAAAACTTTATCATGTTTAAAAATAAAAAGAATTTCTTTATAATGATATATAAATTTGTTAATTTTAATAAAATATTTTTGCGATGGGTAAAATATATCAAGACATAAATTTTAGTGGAAAATTAATTATTGATTACAAAATTAAAATTAAAAAAATATTATTGGCCACCTCACTTAGGATGAAATGAAATTTCTACAACGATTAATTAGTGAAAAATAATGTAACTAGTACATTAATTTTAATATTTAATAATGTTTGGTTAATTTTATTTAATTTGTTTCCACAAAGAAAGAAAGAAAAGTCTTCTTTTTATTAAGAAGAAAGTTACATTTTTCGTATATTTCATGTTATATCTTATGACTCATCTTTATTAGAGTGAATCATTTTCCAAAATATGTACCATTAAAAACCTCCTACTTAGAAGTATCACGTATATGTCTTTTCTACATAAAGACTTCACATTTTCAAAATTTACACCTCTCAAATTGATCTTCACAAAAGTATTCAACTAGCAAAGTCCACAAACAACCTTGTTTCCAAGACAATACTTTTATAAACCCTGAAAGGATCCATTAATAATGGAATCGCTATGTTCAAGAATATACCCATAAGCCTAAATGGGTCTAAAATCTCATTAAAGTAGATAGGATTGTTGTTTTGGATCTAGATGACATAAAAAGAACGAGGTCCCAATATCAAAATCAACATGTTGCACTCTCCCATTTAGATCCACTTTTCTGAGAGAGGTGTTTCATGATGATGGGATCGGATCCTCAATCATTCAAAGAGGCTTTCCATAGTCCAAGATGGCAAGTATCTATGGATGAAGAATTTGATCCACTATAGGACAACAAAACCTGGGAGCTTGTCACCTTTCCTCCTAGGAGGAAGTTAATACAATACAAATGGGTCTACAAGACTAAGCTAGAATATGTTGGAACCGCAACCAAGTACAAGGTTCAGTTGGTGGAAAAAGGATATTCACAAGTCCACAGGATGGAATAAAGTGATGCATTCGCTCTAGTAGCAAGAATGGACTCCATTAGACTAAACTTGGCAGTTCCAACTTCAAAGAGATGGGATGTAAATCAAATGGATGTGAAGAGTGCATTCCTCCATGGTGACCTGAAAGAGGAAATATATATGAGACAACCTAAGGGGTACATTGAAGATTCATCCTTAGCTTGCAAACTCAGGAAATCTCTCTATGGGATCAAACAACCCCCAAGGGTATGGTATTCCAAGATGGATTCCTTTCTCATGTCAAATAAATTTGAGAGACACAGATTTGAATGCAATGTTTACATGGACCAGAAAGGGGGCTCATTGTTTTTTATTGTCCTATATGTGGATGGCTTAGTCATTGGTAGCAGCTCTGCTGTTGGATTGAGAAGCATCAAGTTAGCTTTGACTGAAGCATTCACTATGACAGATCTAGGACTGTTGAAATAATTCATTGGTCTCAAAGTAAGTAAAAAGACTTTAGGAATAATTATTTTACAGTCTAGATATTCATTAAATTTGCTTAAAATATTCCACATGGAAGACTATAAAGAAACACCTTTTCCGTTCCTATGTGGCATCAGGATAGAAGAAGGTGGTTCTACACCATTGGTTGACAACACTCTTTTCAGACAACTCATTGGGAGCCTACTATACCTCTCACATTTAAGGCCACATATATCCTATGATATGAGTGTTGCTGCCGGATACATGCAGGAGCCACATGAGCTACAATGGAAGGTAGCAAAGCGCATCTTGCACATGTGTAGGGTACTAGAGACTGTGGTATCCATTATTCAATTGATGCATAATTAGATCGCATTGGTCACAATGATTCAAACTAGGATGGATATGGGAACGATATGAAATCCACTTCAAGTTTTGTGTTTATGTTGGATCTGGGCCAATTTGTTGGTCTAGCAAGAAGCAAGTAGCTCTTGCACTTGCTTTAGTAGAAGCAGAGTACAGGGGGGTTGTGAATGTAGCTATTCAGGCAGTTTGGCTACATGGCATTTTGACAGAGTTTGGGATTCACACTTCGTCTTCAGTAGACATCTATTGTGACAACCATAGTACCATAAATATATCCAGTGATCCAGTCCAGAAGCAATGGACAAAGCATATTGAAGTACACATGCATTACAGTCGGGAACTAGTGCATTACAAGACTATCACACTGCATTACTTCCCTACAGAGGAGCATATTGCATATATTTTTACCAATTCCTTCAATGAAAAGAGATTTGTTTACCTCATATCTCTTCTTGGTGTAAAGGCTTGATTCATTGTCCTTGATTTTCTGCTTATTTTGAGGGGGGGTTTTCCCATGAGGTTTTCCCCATTTTCCTTGGTTATTAAGTAGTATTTTTATTTCATTTAGATCGTATGGGTGACTTTTGGCCTAGTTTCAAGGGCCCAAGTTGTCCAAAGTTAGGATTAATTAATCCTCCCTTTACCAACATAGTCTATTGCAATTATCACTTTACTAGAGTAAGGGGGAACATCCCCATGAGTCATCTACACTTTTTAGTTTTGGTTCCAACATAAGCCTTGGTTCCATCGGTGCCATTAGTACCAATCCCTACATTTTAGGAACCCTCTCTGAGTTCCACCAATAGTCACCTTTAGTTTTCTGTGGTAGGTCATCCATCATGTTCAGTTATGCTCCAATTGCCACTAGTTAGTTTACTGCCAGTCACTCTAACGCTAGTTTGCATGATTCAAGGGAGCATGGCTCCTTTTGTTCATGTACCTCATCAGTTAACTGATTGTGAACATAATTAGTTTTCCGAAGTTAATTTAGTGAGCTCCAACTGTGACTTTTCCCACACTAAGTGAGCACATCGGTCAGTTTGAGTTGGTGAATTCGAATCTTATCCACAGTACAAATTATCCTTATTGTATGACTACTATATTATTGACATGTTAATGAAGATTGATGTAATGCTATTCTTTCCAATTCTTTTCTGATTTCTGTGAAATTTTTGTCATGAATCATTGTTCAGTTTACATTGATTTGGAAATTCCATTGCATCCTTCTTTTCATATAGCTTTCATTCAGGATTGTAGATACATGGTTCATGAAATTTAACAAGCAATAGATAGACATTGATCATTTAAAAGATCAGCAACATAGATGCGAAGCATGCATCTAAATGACAAAGTGTTAACAGATAACGTCAGGATAATCAATAAGTTGGTGGTCAAATCAACGAGTGAGATAAATAACTCCTCGAAAAAAAACACGAAAGATGTTTTGG
>LPNX011150155.1:33679-55038 GCA_001517045.1 Pseudotsuga menziesii
CCTCGATGCTCATAGACTCACACATATGGCAAACCTTTTCTGCCCATGGAATTTTAGGAATAAACCAATGCCTTGTTTCACTATAGAGTTCATGAGATTTCGTTCTAATCTTGGCTATATGAATTTTCTTCCGTGAGCTAGCTACTACCGAGAGATACTTCTGATCCTCCAAGTTAGGATTAATGGCCTCCTTATAGTAGCTTAATTTTCTCTTAACCACTAAATTTTCCTCACACCAGAATTTCTCTTTAAACTTAGAAGTAATAATATTTTTGGCATTGTCAATGTTCTGCAAAATGTCATTTTCATTAATGCCCCAATGGTTTAACCAAGCCGTGGTATCTTTACACCAACACCGCTTGAGGTGTAGTTGGTTTTGACTCAAGTTTAAAGCAATTTTAGGAAGTCTCCCGTTTCCCATGTTATTTATCTTATGTGTGTACACCAGGGACCTAGTCATAGCAATGCTCTAGATGGGGGAAAGCCCCACTTCTATGAGGAGAATAGGATAAGGCGTATTGCTTTTAATTTTTAGGTTATAAGTTATAAACCGCTTATGGATTTGCTCAATCTTCCTCCAATATTCTCTAGAAACGCTGCAGCCTCATACTTCACAACCATACAAGATAACATGGATAACAAGAGTTTCAAAGAAGAACTTTTTTTTATCCCACATGACCAGATTGATTGATTTACAGTTACTTTCAAGACCGAAATAAGCTTTCCACCCTCCATTAATCATTTTCTCAATGCTATAGTTCGAATTGAACTTGTAATGAATATCAATTCCAAAATACTTATAAGAAGCCACTTTCTCTAAGTTAGTAAAATAAAGAGTATTTTTCGTTTTCTTCGATATATTCATTTATATATTTTAATTTTATACATCCTTTGTGTGACATTAACATTACATTATACTTTCACTTTCATTCAATTGACAGTACCTTTTATACCTTCTCTCTTTAGTGAGGTAAGTGCGTTCTCACAGTTTTTTCAAACATGGGTAACGTGAGGTAAGGCGTTCTCTCCTACTTTCTTATTCTTCCATTTCACGTTAGGGGTATCATTGCATTTCATTTTCATGGTATCGCTCAAGTAAAGTGCATTCACTTATTTTCTTTGTTGAAAGTTGTATAACGATGTCATGTTTGTGTATCGTGGTTGCATTTCATTTTCACAGTATGATTCAAGTGCGTGCATTTATTTATTTCCTTTTTTAATCTATCTTATTTACGGTTGTATAAAGATGCTAGGTTTTGGTCATTCGGTCATATCAGGTTCATACAACTTGAAAAATATTATATTCAATCAAATTTAGAATAATTAATATTTATAATATAATTGATAAGATTTATTTAGTTTTATATATATATTAAGATGATAAAACTTATCATAACTTATTTGTCAAATAATTATTGAGAAAATAATTTTCACAAGATACTATCTTTAAATTAAAGTTGATTAATCAACATTTTTCAAGAAAAAACACGTAAATAACGAGCTAGTGGTCTACTTCCACTCATAATGGCTCTAAGCCTTTGGTCATTAACATGTTTCTCTATGTCCAAGGAAGACAAAAAGGTCTTACTCCATGACAAAAAAGGTGGTTTTAGCCCCCTATAGTATCTCAAAATACCCAATATCCCAAAGGTCTTACTCGATGACCAAAAAGGTGGTTTTAGCCCCCTATAGTATCCCAAGATACCCAATATCTCACGTTCTCCATCATTGCTAAGGCTAGGCAAAGGTCATATGGTATCAAGTATCCACTAAGATTTAGTTCTATACATGAAGCTAGGATACTATACTAGGTTGTAGTTTTACCTCATATCGTGGAAGGATATTAATTTCATTTTTATTCATTGAAAAGTGTACTCTAATATTTCTTTTATAAAATCAATATTATTTTGAGGTTGCTTTTCAATACTCTTGATTAAAGTTGATTTTTAATATTGTTAAGGGATCCGAGACACTAAAAATCCTCATAGTAGACTTTAGTGTACATGGATATGGTAAAGTTAACTAAAGGTTTAAATATTTAAAATTTTAATGTTTAATGGAATTTTATATCAAAATAGATTTAAATATTTTAAGTCCGAGCTATAATTTAAGCATGGTTCAACATTGCTCATTAAATGTAATTGTTTTTAATATAAAAAATATTTTGAATAGAAACATATCATATGATAACTCACATTATTAATAACTTTACAAAATAATAACTTATAAGCGATATTTTAGAGGAGAAGGTGGATTGAGAAGGGTGATACCACCTTCTGTCAATGTTGGCATTGTTGGGTGAGTGTCCATGTCGATAAATCCAAGGAATCAACACGGAATTGACTATCCCCTTAGGTCATGTTGCATTTCAAGGCCATTCATCTTTTAGGTTTTAAATGCAAATATAGAGAATATTGACTTGTCATAGCAATGTATCCCTTGGGACACACACCAAACTATTCCATTTACTCTTGGGTATCCCATAACAATGTCACCAAATACATTATATGATACCCACCACAACACTTAAAAATTCTTTAAAAACCTATGAACTTACTATGTTGCAAAACTTTGTTCTCCTAATCTTACAATACAACAAGTCAGCTTGCATAAATGCATTTATCTTTCTATTCTACCTTGCATCAACCAGTGTTCTATAGCCACATCCTCCTTCTTCCTAACCATCAAGAATCACAAACCTCTTCCATCCTCTCATTCCCCTTCCATACCTCACTCTCTTGTTGGCATTCTCCAATCACCTCATTTCCCATTCATAATAAAAAAATCCATTGTTTACATTTCTCTGAGACCCACTAAAGAACATAACAACCTCAATATTGTAGTATCCATCTCTCCCCTTCCCACCTATCTCTCAATCCCTAATGTTCATGGTACTCTTAGTTGTTACAACATCACAATATCTAACAATATTACTAGATAAAGGATCTCAAACAATTGAACACAATTAGGAGGGAAAATTTTAGATGTGAAATTAAATTATTCCATGGGGTAGTTTTCCATGTTTTTTATGAAAAAATATTCATTAATTTTCTTTTTTCTTTTTTTTCTAAAATGATTTGGACAAATTCCACAAATTATAACTTGAAATACCAAATTCCACAAAATAAAAATTAATTTACTCTAAGCATCACCCAAATTGTCTAGTAACTATATAAAATCCTTAAATTTTTTAATATTTTTACAAAAATATGGCGAAACATTTTATGGTTGGAAATTTAAGAATTAATAAAATTCACCAAGGATTCCACGCTTAAAAAAAATTACTGATCCTTAATATTTTACCATACAATTAGACAACACAAAGCCTCAGGAATCATGCAGATAATTCATTAGAGAATGTTGAAGTGGACTTCATTTCTAATTGAAGAGCCATTCCAAAGAGGCTCCTAATGCACTATAGAATGTAACATGGCACACTCTCCCTCTTCCAATCCTTTAACACAACAACGATTAAGGTGGAAGTCCACATTTTTAGTCTTATATCGCTAAACCAACATCAACGTATGACATTCCTATATGTTGAAATAATTGCTCATTTAACATCAAACTACAAGTTGGATGGTTAGACTCAACCCTAGAGAAATTCTATAGTTTAAATGGCACTTGATGTTTGAACATATATATTTAATTTCACTGCAACTAAACAACTAGCACACTTCATTTCATCGTAGTAATTGTTAGCAACTTCACCATAACTGGTTAAGCATAACCTATGGTACTTTCTTCAAGGCATTCCCTTTTGGATCTCATATTTTAGCTTCCAGATACTCTTACACTACACGAAGGCAATCCCAAGCTCGTGACACTTAGAGACACAAGATCTTGTATAACTATACAAGTTTCTCGCCAACCACCAACAATGACAATAATCAACACTTCTACACATTCCATTACTCAACTCATTAATCTTCTCCTCTATGTATAAAATTCTCTCATGTAACGACTTCATCTATCCATTGTGGCATGGAACATGGTTGTCTGTACACCTTTGGATATCATTCCATACATAAATGTGCCATAGGGATTTCAACGTCACATTTGAGCAATGAGCTCAATACCATAATTATGTGACATGTTTTCATTTGTGAAATAAAATAAACATTTTTAATATTGTAGTTTTGTGACATATGTTTTCATTGACAATCTCCCAAGAGTATATGGAACAACCCGCAAGTCACATATATCAATAATTCATAGGTCATTCTTGGCCAAGACTTCACATCAAGGAGATTCCTATGCTTTGAGCTTCATTATAAAATGTCAATATGTGCAACCCTATCACCCGCCGAAATTGAACCTGTGAAATCCTCAAAGTTAACGCATATTCTCAACCATTCGACCCACTCACATATGGTATATAACATGAATATAAATAGGCTAAATGATATATATTAATAACAATATTTTAATTCTAATATACAAATATAAAACAAAATATGATTTTGAAATTAATTATTTTTAATAAAATAAGTTTTTGTTATTACATAGTACAATTTTTTATTAAAAACTTGTGACAAGTATTATAGAAACTTGAAATATTTTAGGATCCCTTAAACAATGTTGCTAATCATTTCAATAATCCTTCATTGCTTTCTCACATAGTGCTCAGTTACAAGTATGTAACAATTAATTTTAAAAAAATCAGTAATTAGTGCTCTTAAAAAAATTACATAATTAAAAAATTTAGTAAAAATAAAACCTCTAATTTTGTGTTATTCAAATATATTTATAAATGCATAAATTAATTATGTGCCCCTAAAACTGCAATAAATGAATTATGTGCCCTTCAGAAACTGCAATAAATGATTTATGTGCCTTTAGAAACTGCAAAAAAAAAAATGACAACTATTATGTGCCCTTAAGAAATGGCAAATATTAATTAGCCTAAGGGAAGAGCAATGATTGTTGTCACAAGCTCATTAATGAGTGTTACATTTTAGCAGCAGCAATCATTGCTATTGTTTGGGATTTTAAGAATTTCTTCAAAATTCATAAGAGACCAAATCACACCGTTTAAATCGTAGAACGTTGAAATCACACTCCAACCATGAATCATCACCTGTGCGCTGACAGCTCTCGGACAACCGTTCTCACATTCCAGGGTCCCTTCATAGTATAAACAATCAACTTCAGCTAGGAAATCCTGAATCCAACATCGCTTTTAAGAATTTGATCCAGGAGAGCAGACCAAACTGCGTCACTCATCAATGACTATAGACTTGTTTATAACTTTATTAGGTAAGGCAATCCAATGGGAATCACATTGTTAATTGTTGTTTGTAAATGGAAGTTCACTACTTAAATCCAATGCACACTATACAGTAAGCTCTACACATTACAAACAAGGAATACTTTTTAGTTCATGTTTTTGGGGAACATCTACCAAAAGAGTTTACAGTGGAGGTTGCTACAGATTCCTAAAGTACTTGAGCAATAAAATATTTATTAATAAAAATTTGGTTTTTATTTTATAACAAGGTGGATGAGTAGCAAAGCTACATATTCCTTGCCATTAAGTTTGTAAATTGGATTGCCATTATAAATTGAATTAATTTTTCTATTGAATTTATAAATGTATTGAATTAAGTTTGTAATTCAAATATCATTGCATTCATAAATTGAATTGCCATTGAATTTACAATTATGTAAATGTGTTGGAAGCATTTGTAGCCGATTGTATTAGCTAAGTCGGTCAGCCAAGCTAAATAGATCTATTGGTAGCCAATTGTATTAGCTAAGTCGATCAACATTATGCTTTTCATTTCATTTCGGGGGTGTATTGATTGACCAGTGCTGCAGTTTCTTATGCTAGTCCATCTGGTTGTGTATCACTGTATAGACTAGTAAAATGTTTTTTCTACATAAATATTTTACTACAATCACATCCTCAACTTTCTACCATGGAAATCCATTCAATGTCCTAATAATGATGTTGATATGTATCAATTTTCTAAGAATAGCGACAATGAATTACATCTCCATATGATATTATAGTAAATTGCCTGCATTGATATGTCAAAGATGTCAGGAGAGAAATAATAAAAAGGGTTTTTGACGAGGATGGACTGTAAGAACTTAGGAAAGCCTGTTAAAATTTAGGAAAGATCATAACATAAAAAAATGTGTTTGTTGTGGCATGAATGTCAAAATCAGCACATGATTTCCTGCACTACAGGGATTAATAATTGTGTATAATAATTTTACTGATTTATGGTTTAAAAAAATACTATTAAGGATTATTCAAGTTGTCAAAATTACATGGTATCCAGTTTTACGTGGACTGCACTAGTCTCAACTTGGTTGTATTTTGAGTGTCACTTCACCTCTAAGGAGAATTGAAATCTGGTTAGCCAAATCCACACCTTAACCAAGTAAACTGATAAAAATTGACTAAAGATGATACTAAACACTAAAATTTCAAAGAGGTTTAGCTTATTATGAGATAATCTCTTTCAATTACATGGTATCAACGCCGTTTAGCCCTATTTTTTTGCAGGTTCCTTTCACAATTTCAAGATATGATAATATTTTTCCTTTCACAATTTCAAAATATGATAATATTTTTCCAGCATAAATGTCACAAAAAATGTATTAAAATTAGTGAGTGGAAAGTTTTGCTTCTCTCTCCCACCTTTCGATTATCTCCATTTTTAATGGAGAGGCTTGAATTTGCTTCATAAGAGTAAGGTCGAGATACCTTTCAGCTTCTTTTCTTGATGCATAATCAAGGAGTTGTCTTCATTCTGCTTCTGAAAGTGATTCGTACCATGGTTTCAGGAATAAGCCATTTCTGGGTTGATAAAGCGGTGCTTTACCACGATCTACATCTGAACTGGAGGCACCAACTGAGAACATGCTGAGAGTAGGAGCAATTTCTTTATACTGTTCTCTTGTGAGCATATCAACAAGGCAATTGAGATAACCTGGCTTATACACAATGTCAAAATCAAAATTACTGAGCCAAATAAACCATTTTAAAATACGACTACTGTTCTCTGCCATCAAATTTTCATTATTAAAAATACCAGGCAATATCTTTAGATCTGTTCTAATAACAAATCTAACTGGTTTCAGAAATAAAATAAAATGCTGGATTGTTTTCTTAACAGCCAAAATCTCTTTGTGGCTGGAAGGGTAGTTGAGTTCTGCTACTTTGAAGGAACCCGAACCATAACCACACACATGTTCTTTTCGTTCTATAACCTCAAGTAAAATGCCACCCCAAGTGTGGTAAGAAGTGTCTGTTTGAACGATTGGCTGTCCTGAGCCCTGAGGTAAAGAGAGAGGAGGCAAATCTAATACTTTGGCTTTGATATGCTGCACAGCCAAAGTCAAATCTGGTGACCACTTTACAGGATTCTTTTTTAATCTTTATTGAAGAAGATGAATATCAGCGGCCTGTCCTTTGTAAAAGGGTTTGATGTAGTTGAGACTGCCAAGGAATCTCTACAACTGAGTTTTATCAAGGATTTGGTCAAGGAAATGGCTGAAGGTGTTGAGGACATGCTTTTGCAGGATGATATGTCCTCTTTGGATTTTAAATCCAAGAAATTCCATTTCGATCTTTCCTATCTCCATCTTGCTTTGATACAGGACTAAGCCATGTTTAAAAACCAAATCATAAAACATCTATAAATGTTTCAAGTGTTCTTGCAAGTTTTTGGAAGAGATCAAAATATCATCAATGAATACCAATGCCCACTGTTTTTCTCTAAAAATATCTTCCATATGCTTCTGAAATTCTGATGGAGCGTTATTGATTCCAAATGGTAGAACTTTCCACTGGTATTGACCGTGTGGAACTACAAATGCTATCTTAAAATGGTCCTTTGCATTAATACCAATTTGGTAGAATCCTGATTTCAAATCAAATTTACTGAATATTGTGCAATTAGCAATTCTTTGTAGCAGACTAGCTTTATCTGGCAGAGGGTACCGAACAATTTGGAGTACAACATTGAGAGGTTTATAATTTACCACAAGCCTCAGCTTTCCCCGCTTGATCTTAGAATGTTTGTTTACAACAAATGCTCGGCAATCCCAAGGGATCTTATATGGTTCTATCAGGCCTTTGGATAGAAGTTCTTTAATCTCTGAGGCACATAAATTATTTTTTTGAGGGGGACATAAGACGAGTTGAAGGTTTCATCGGTTTGATCTTTTGCAATGGATCAAATGGAAAGGAGACAAAATATTTTCCTCTTGTCCAGAATGCATTTGGGATTTCTGAGCAACAGTCTTTAATTAACTTTCCAGTGATATCTGCAAGGGATTTTTCTCCATGGGTATCAGAAAAGGATATACAACGATCCATTTTCATCAACTGAGCAGGATTGGTTTTCTGCACAGGCTTCTGTACAAAGGATTGACATTTCAAACTAGGATTAAAGAAAAGAGGAAGCTCGACTATACAATTATTAATAACGCAGGAAAATAACATTTTCTGGGTATCAAAAGAAAAAAGGACTAACTCTGGACAAAAATTCTGAACCTAGAATACAGTCTTCCTTAATGTCATCTAATTTGTGCTAGGTTACTGCATTAGAATTTTTATTTAGCTTTATCAATAAATTTCCAGCATTTGCAGCACGGGGGACTGGAGTTCCTTCAATGGTTGGCCCACGGTTTGTAGTGTTTTCCCAATAGAATGAAGGGAATGTTGAACCTTTTGCTAGGTTTACCTGACAACCAGAATCAAGCATACAGTCTAAAAAATATGGTTTGAACTCACTAGGGCATAACTGGATTCGTAAAAACATATTTGGACCAGCGAGCATTCCTAAAGTAATATCAAGAGAAGCTTCTTTCTTTTCTGGGATTTCCATAGCTTGGTCATAATGCTTGCTTAGTTATTCATCAGACAATTGATCCCTTTCAATCTGTATGATCTTGACCATACTCTTCAAATCTTCGATTTCTGTTACCAATCTTCTGAGCTGCTGCTGCTTCTCTTTGATTTGCAGTAGGAGCATTTGCTCTTTATCACTCCTAAAGAACTGTCTACTTTCATGACCGTCAGGGTAGCTTTTATAGAGTTCAGCAGGACTGTACTAGGCAGGAGTTGCATAACTTACCTTTCCTTTAGCTTTATCTTGCTCAAGTATTTTGAGGAATTTCTTCTTTTCATCTTTCAAAGATGCTCTCAACTTATTTTCAAAGGCAGGTGTTTCAAATAATTGCAAATCTATGTCTGCAATTTGTTTTTCAATGTTCTGTGGCTTGTTCACAAAGAACATAGACAGTGAGAAATCATACTCTGGAGGCTCAAACCCTCCAAAATTTGGTTTAGAATCTGACTCTGAAGAGGAAGAATAAGAAGCAAATTTTTTAAGAGCAGCATTGTCGTTATTGGACTCAGAGTCATCGGATGCAGTTGATGCATCAGAAGGAAAGAATATTACTTCACTCGAGGGTGACTCAGTTTCTGAACTAGAATGTAGATCCCACCATCGCGGATCTAATTGAGCACATAAGGCAGCAAGCCTTGGTTTGGACTTCTTTTTCGAACATTTATTTGCCCAGTGGACTTTTTGGCCGCATATGAAGTATGTTTCCTTATCATTTCTGTCCGTTCTTCATTTAACAAACTTTTTATGAGGTTGTTTTCTATATTTCCTGGAAGTTTGATATCCATGCTTTGTTTTATACTTATAGGGCTTTCTTGTATCCAGATGATATCTAGGAGCACTAGAATAGAAGCCTTTCTTATGTTTAGATTTATGACATTTTCAATCTTGTGATAGATGACCTCTATTGTATGCACCAAATCCCGAATCAGGCATTTTTGCAACATTCTTACAGAATGATGATGAATACATACTTTGATGACGCTTGAAGTCTTTACTGACTCTTTTTTCCAAGCAGTGCTCTTGCCATGTTTCTAGTATGTAACTATGCAACTGGGCTAGAGAGAGGCCTCAATAATTGATATTTTTGTCCTTCATATATTGTTCCACAGCATCTGGAACATGACCTGGGAAGCTTCTGAGATAATGCTTCAGATAAGCAGGGTCTCCTGATTTTCCAGAGGAAATCAAGAGTTGTTGCATATAACAAAAATATTCTTCACTCTATGCAAGATTACAGAGTCGAGTTGACATAAATAGAGAAGCAAGATGTTCATAATCTTCGCTTTCATCGGATCCATAGAACTCTTTCCCCAATGCTTTGAGTATCTGCTGATCAACATCTTCAGGAGAGAGCATTTCATTTCTGGCTTCTTGTGGGAGACATCTCCACCACTCATTAGCAACTCCTGAAAGACCTGCGATAATCTATCCAGCCAGTTGTTGACCTGTGAGGGTATCATCTTGAGTTCTTTTGTAAAGGGTCCATTTTCCTAACATTTGTATTGCAGTCTTGATATCATTTCGGGATTGACAATGAATGTTCAAGACAGGTTGGTCAGGAATTTGGGACAACAGATTATTCATGGTGTTAACTCCAAATTGGAATTTTGGGTTTGGAGCCTTTGATGCGTCAGGCATTTGGAGGTCAAAGGTGTTTTCACGAGGAGGTGGATTATAGATGGATGAAGACTCTGCCTTATCATGAACAGAAATCATATTCAAATATTTAGTATCTAAGGCAGGAGGAAAAGTTTTAAAGTGACCAATCCATTCCTTGATTTCATCACATTCCTCTTCATCTCTTCCAAAATTAAATTCTGGTTTCTCATCCTCTGAAATACTTAGCATACTAAAATAAACACTATGATGATGCTTATTTTCTTTCTTTGGAGTTTATTTTCTTTTATGACCTTGTGATGCTAAGAAAAGACCGAGGGATTGACACCCGAGACTTTCTTTTTAAGCTCTTGAGTTTGGGTCAAAAGCTCTTCTAACTTGGCCAATCTTCTCATAGTTTTATCTGCAGCTTTTTCAACTGCTTCTTTCATCTCTACAGAATCTTTCAAGAGATTATCTAAAAGACCTAGCTTGGTCTCAATTAAGGAATTTTTTTCCTTTTCTTCTACCACTATCTTTTTAAGGACAAGGAGATCATAGGCCATGTCATCAAGATTCTGTGCAGTCATTTTCTGCTGCATATTGCTCCAGTTAGCAAGCTTGATGTCATCAGAGACAGACTCGTCAGGGCCTGAAGATTTATATGGTAGAAATTCCTTTTTGATCTGGTCGTCTATTGAGTATTGCCGGAAGGGTACCTCAGGCAGGTTCCTACCTGTAAGATAGGACTTACGTCCTTGGTTATTAACTTCCATAGCATCACCATATCTAGGTAGAGTAAGGATACCTAGTGTTGGGGGATCTCTATTTTTCTGGTGTTGGATCCTCTGAAGTATTTTTCTACATGCTGGGAAATCTTTATGTTGGCCACGGTGTTCTGTTTCATACGAACCAGTGAAGGAAGTAGAAGTTGACTGGGATGCAGAGTCGGAGTGAGATTCGGCTTGTCACCGAGCATTATTGTAAGAGGCCACAGAGGTAGATCTGATAAGAGGAGGTGTAAATCTGGGAGTAGGGGTTTGTGCTGGTAATCTGAAAGAACTAGTTTGCTAATCAAAAGTTAAAGGTTGGTTCAGGATGTAACATTGCAAACATTCAACATTTCTAAGTTCTTGGTATTTGACTTCCCATTGTTGGGGATAATTTATACCAGTCGAGTCAAAAGTAACGGGGGTAGCTTGACGAGATTTGTCAGATTCAAATCAATGAGAAGACGTCATATTAAAAGGAAATAGGAAATATGAATGTTATTTAGAAAAAAAATTCTAGTTTAAAGACTGTTAATGGAATTATGTTTAAGAAAAGGGAGTGAGAGTTACGTCAAAAATATTTTATATATGGATTTAAAAAAAATGAAAGGGAGATATTTACGGTTACTTTGGAAAAGAAGATTGATTTTGTTCAAAATGAAAGTTGAGATGATTATTTTCATTACAAAGTTATTTCCATTAAAGTGTTAATTGTATTCAAAAGAAAAGGGTTTTGACTCAGATGGTGAGAAGGGAATTGATTGAAAATGATCCAAGTGTAAAAACCATACCATTTCCATGCATTGGAAGTGTTATCACCATTTTTATCAAAATCTGTTTAGTCATGAAGGCCGTTGTTTAAAAGACTTAAAATCGTTGCATAAAAAATAAGGTTTTTTTTAAAAAATTGAGAAGGAGAAGATCAATTTTATTGAAGATTGAAGTGTTTGTTGAAGAAATTTGAACTCCGTTGAAGCATAAGCGTGACTATATTCATATATGTGTTGCTTGCGAATACATCAATATTTCCCCATGTGGAACAAGTAAATCACATATGTTGTAAATTGCCATCCTTACATTGTGTTAGCATAGCATCATGTTGGGTTGATTCACGGGGGATTCACCTTGTTGACCAATATCTTATCACGTTCATTCATAAAGGATAGGTTTTAAATTGTGAAAAATAAGGTCAATATATTGTAAGTATTGGGTGGAGGGGAATAGGGTATGGGAGGTTTATAGGACTTGGGGGGGGGGGTTATAAAAAAGGGGTATATATTGAAAAATAAAGAATATATTGTAAAAAAGTGGGTTTTTAAATTGGAACTATGTATTGGGAGGGGTACTCAACAAAAGGATTTGGGTAGGTATTTATCAATAATATCTAGTGAAATTATGGGTATTCTTTAATATTCTATGAACGAAGGTGCTATGGCATAGTTTCATTGAGTGAAGACCCGGTAGGTTGATTTAGATAAACCTCGTAGCTAAAGTACTTTCCCATCAAACTGGAGAGCATCGCGGGTGGTACCTAGATGTTTTGGTAAATGGAAATATATCCATAGGGTTGTCAGTAATTCAATCTATGTACCATTGTTTGTCCCAAAGGTACAGTTGGTTCCTAGTAGGTACAAATTTGACAATTTTTTGTTTTTGCAACAAAAAGGATGCATGAAGAATGCAATCGTCATAATGTAATTGGAAATATGTTCTAATGAGGTGCATGATCGGTTGTACCCAACAACTTCAAGTTTTTTTTGTTGATTTTTTGGTCCATGTTGTAATGCCTCTTCATAGGCATGTTTGTGTCACCATTTTGTTGTATGCTTGTTCAGTTGTCATACTTTTTGTAGGTCTAAGGTGTATGATATCACAAGATTTGATACTCTCTCAGAGAGGTTTGTGTTTTCAAGTTGTGGAATAGACCACTATTAGAGGTAACAGGGCTGACAGGTGTACCCGTAGTCGAAAATTGATCAAGGTCGAAGATAAGAAGATAAATCTTCAATACATGGGGATTAATTGATGGAACATATATATTTCCAATATTCAATATGATGAAAGCCCAAAGATGAAGAATGAACCATAGTTAGAAATGAACATTAGTAGCAAGCATGAGTAAGCCTAAAGAACTTGATGAAACATTGAAGAAGAAAAAGTACTAAAAGTTTACAACATTAAAGAAGAAGAAAAAGAACAGAGTTTGAAACAGGGTCATGAATCAAAGTTAAAAACCAAAATCTTTTGAAATTGTGTTAAGTGTTTGTAAGCCTCGTTGAGACATAGACCGATGGGAATTTTCATTTCATAATTTTGCTATTATATTATCATAATTAAGAAAGTTACTCTCAATATTAAGAGGGAGTGTTAGAGGATGTAATATCATTAGTTAGTCTATTCAGTTAGTCGGTTTTATAATCAATTAGACGGTATTGGATAGAACCTTCAAACATGTATAATACATATACTATTGTATTATATGAAATAAACAGTTCAGCCATTCATGGTTTGATACTCATTTGTTTGTATCTCCCCATATTATTAACAAAGGCGTGCTTCAAATAAATGACAAGTTTCATAGTTTATGTATTTCCACTCCCTTCTGAAACTTGTAATACTTTAATAATTCATGCGAGAAAACACGACTGGATTGTCATGCAAGTTTTGCATCTCTTGAACAAAAGACTCCAAATTCATATAAGAAGATCCTTATTTTGCCACAACGATTTCATCAATATTACTCAGTGCCTTAGCTCTCCTTCTAATGGTCTTTCCTTGTTCCTCAACCAAAAGCATGATCACGCATTCCCTTACTTTCTCTTCACCTCGAACGCTTCTCACACCCAAACATATCTGTAAGGATATCTCCAAACGTTACAATAGGATCTTGGATTTGAAGGGTTGTTTTGTAAACATGGGCCACATGATCATGGGGAATCCTGCGCTGATGCTCTCCAGTGTAGAATTCCACTCGTAGTGACTCGAGAAAGTGCCCACTGAAAGATGTGAAAGAATAAGAAAATGAGGTACCCAACCCCACCCCTTCTCTTTGGTCCCCTCTTCAAATCCCTCTAGCAATCCGACAAAGGCCTGCCGACTGGTGTTTAGGCCCAAAGCCAATGCACGGATTTGCTTGTCTTTGAGGAAAAATTGGCTTCCCAAACACACGAAAACCATGAAATTCAGACACCAACAATACAACCACTGCAAGCACTCGTCCTTGTCGATATCTGTGACAGTAAAGAACTATGCAGTGAAAAACTGCAACAGTAAATAACTGTGTCATTAGAAATTTTAATTTTCTTTTACTTCTTTTCAACTTCAACGGGTTTAGTTTGACAGATTTTATTCCACTAAGTTTACCCCGACCAATTAGCTCACAAAAGTTTCTCAACTTTTTTAACTCTGACAAGTTTACCTTGGCAAGTCTACTTCGACCATTTTACTCCAACAGGATTTATCTTTGACAAGTTTACCTTCGACCGATTTTTACTTTAACAAGACTTACTTCGACTGGTTTACTGATTCGACTAAATTGACTTGATGATTTTTACTTCGACCAAATTTAACCTTGACAAGTTTTTACTCCAACAAATTTTTATCTCGACAAATTTAACTAGACCAAATTAACTCGATGACTTTTACTCCCAATTTTTTTTGACTCTGACCAACTCTTACATCGACATATATTTTGCTCTGACCAATTTCTACTTAGACAAACTTATGATGGTAAATGATTATATTGGTATACAAAGTATATGATTCAGTTAGATGTGAAAGACTCCCTTTTACCTCCTGGTCGGTTAATGCAACTTCGAATGACTCTACTCCGACAACTTGATGTGAATATTCTACTCAACTATACTATGACAAGTCAACGATACCAAAATATTAAAATGAGTTTTGCGTTGAAATTACTTTGTGGTTAAATCTAGACTGTTACACAGTGAAATATGAAGGATTCTTGATTTCTTTTATTGAATGTAAATGTTCCAACCATTCACACAAGTAATTTTGGAGAAGATGTGCGGCATAAATATTCTTGAGAATAAACACACAAAATCTATAGGATTATATATTACCCGAGAAAATAAGTCACTACGATTGCATACACAGACTTGGAAATTTACTTGGATTTTTCACCTTTTACAGAGATTGGGCTCTCAATACATTCTAAGATCAGGAGCTCGTGCTCTTGACCACTTCTTAGACTTTTTCTTCTTCTCCTTTCTCTCTTACTCTGTTCTTCTCCCAGAGACTCTGTTTTCATTCTTCTTCAACTATATATACAAAGATTAGAATTCTGCTTCTCTTGGAAGCTATCGACTAACATTAAATATTGTAACTAGTTTCTACCTAAAAATTTGACTTTAGAAATACTATTAAGATGCTTAAATACGGTGAAACATGAACTCCATAACCCGATAGACAAATTGACTGACCGAATGACAAAAATGCACTTCTACAGACTCTAATTGAGTCGACTGAGATGTGATGTGTATCTACTTGTAATTAATATTTCCAACACTCTCCCTTAATTCCAAGAAGATGGGGATCATTAAAAAAAAATTACAAAACGTTTTAGAGCTGGAACTTGCTCTGTACATGGGATAATTCACTGTGCAAAACTTGTCACTCCTAGACAAATTCACAGATATCGGAATGTGTCTCTTGCCAATGCTTTTGCAAATTTATCGTCTAGTTGATCTTCAGACTTGCACAATTCTAAAATGATTTCTTTATTTTTATTAATTCTCTTATGAAATGATATCTTGAGTCGATGTGCTTCGTTATATTGTGGAAAATATAGTTCTTTGATAGTGCAATGGTTGAACTTTTGTCACAGTAAATAGTTGTTGATTCTTGCTGGTTCTGTGACATATCTTTTAACATCCTTTGCATCCAAACTGCTTGACATACAACACTTGTTGCTACAACATACTCTGATTTTTCCAAGGAAAGAGTAATAATGTGTTGTTTCTTTGAATCCCATGACAAAAATCTTGTACCAAAATGAAATGTGTATCCAGATGTGATTTTCCAGTCATCTATGCTTCCTCCATTATCACTGTTAGTGTATCCAATAAGTCTAAAATTTTCTGAGGTTGAATACAAAATGCCAAGGTCCTTTGTGCCACTTACATACCTCATAATTCTTTTACCTGCTTGCTAATGAGAATATTTTGGTGACTCCATAAGCCTCGAGATCATACTAACTTCATACATGATGTATGGCCTAGTCGCAGTTAGATACGTAAGGATTCCAACCATTCTTTTAAATAGTGTAGGATCTACATTTGATCTATCATCATCCTTGCTCAATTTTAATTTATTATCATTGGTGTTGGGACTTCCTTACAATTCATTTTCATACTTAGACTGTGATATAAATATACCACTTTCATATTACTGGACTTCAATGCCCAGAAAAATAGTTCATAAGCCCCAAGACAGTCATTTCAAATTCACTTTCCATGACTGATCTAAAATATTTTATGCCAAAATCACCAGTAAATATTAAATCATCGACATACATGCATACAGTTAACATTTACCTTGCTTATTAAATTTGGTGTACAATTTTGGTTCACTTTCACTTATGTGAAATCCATTCTGGATGAGATAGGAATCAATGAGACTATACCACGATCTAGGAACTTTCTTCAAACCACAAAGTGCCTTTTTCAGCCTGTATACTTTGTGCTCTTGTTCTGGAACTTTGCTTGTGGTTGTTCCACATATACTTCTTCCTTTAGATAGCCAGTTAAAAATGCATATTCAAAATCCATTTGATAAACATGCCATTTGTTTTGTGTAGCTATGGCCAAAATTGTTCTGACTGTGTCCTTTTGTGCAACATGTACAAAAGTTTCATTGAAGTCTATAAATGACTGCTATGTGAGCCCTCTTGCAAGTAATATTTCCTTGTGCTTTTGCACATTCCCATCAACATCTTGCTTGGTTTTGTAAATCCATTTGACACTTATCACATTCTTATCTTTTGGAACACCTACCAACTCCCATGTTTGATTCTTCTCAATGCATTCTATTTTTTCATCCATGGATTGTGCCCATACTTAATCTTTGACAACTTCCTCAAATGTTAGAGGATCATCTATTTGAGAAAATAATGCAAAAACAAAGAATGAAATTGGTGTATCAGCCTCATATATTTCACACAGACTTCTTGTATTTATTGGATTTGTCGATGTTGACCTCCTCAAACTTGTCGATGGCATTGTCGACAGAGTTTGCTGATCTCTTAGTGTGCTTGTCAGTGTATTTTGAGTTATGACTTGTGTTGAATTTCCTTGTGCTGGAACTTCCTAGCAGAGATTAAGTTTCTTCTCAATTGAGAAACATGTCTCACATTCTTTAGCAATCAACTATTTCCAATTTTCATATTTATCAGAACATCTCCTTTTCCAATGATATTACAAGGCTCATCATCAACAAGATAAACTTTTCCCAAATGATTGGCTTGGTTATTTCTAAAACAAGTTTTGCAATATATTGCATGAAATGATGCTCCTGAGTCAAGTACCCAAACATTTGTAGTGGTGTCTTCTATATATATGATAAGAGAACTTGTATCTTCTTCATAAGTTTTATTTTCCTCATTATCCATAAATTGGTTTCAACACTCTGTTTTCTCAATAACCAACAATATTTCTTATGGTGTCCTTCCTTAACACAATGCCAACAACTATTATTTTTTTCTTTGGATTTTGATCTTCATGCCTCTTATTATTCTTCACTCGTTCACATGTTTTCCCTCTCTCGTTGGATACAAAAGCATATCAAAATGATGTACCTTGAATTTTCCTTCTCATGTCTTCATAAAATTTTAGCATACTTACTTTCTTACTAGATACAAAACTTGAGCTAGATACCGAGTCACTAAAAATCATAACAAATCCTTCCCATCTATCAGGAAATGAACACAACAACATCATAGCCTTGACTTCATCTTCTAGTGTGATGCTTACTGACAATAATTGTCAAGGTATTGAACTCGTTCAAGTGATTGTGATCTTCTCACTTTCTTGTGTCTTTAAATTGAACATTTTCTTCATTAAAAATAACGATTGTTTGAAGCAGAGGGCATCTCATACATGTTTGATAAATGATCCCGCAATCCATTTTCTATGATCCGTGTTGAGACAATGAACAATACATTGCTTGATAAAGAGAGAATGATTGTAGCTACAGCCTTTCGATCCAGTTTGTCCCAATCGTCTTCTAACATTGTAGTTGGATTTTTTTTATTTCCCTTCTAGCATGACTTAAAGGTCCTTTTGGTGTTAGAATAATCAACCCATAGTTAGCTACCTTAGACATTAAATTAATCATTTTTGTCTTATTTGCCTAGTTTCATGATTCCACCTTATGCAAGTTGTCATCTACCTATCCATAGTGGTCAAACTTGCCTATTTTTACTCATGGAGCACTTGGGAAACCTCAAGGAATCAAATCTACTTTATTCCTGGCCTCCTAAGCGCCCTTTTGCTTTTTCTGCTTTATTGCCTGCTTTTTCAGTGCTTTAAGGCAATTGGGAAAGTTTGACTAGGTGAGGTTAACTAGTTTTTTGTCCTCCACATCCTCCACTCTTTTCTCCTATGAGTTGTCCTTCCATCACCTTTTAGCTTGCCTAAGTGCTTTTGCCAATTCGTGAGCTCCTTAGCTGATTTGGAAACTACTTTATGCACCTATGGGGGAATTGCTTAATTTTAGTAAGCCTGCTTTTGACTAGATTCAAATTGCCTCCTCATGCATTTGAATCCCTTATGTAATTATTTAATGCAGCAGCCTATGTTATTACAGGGTTGGCTATTGTACACTTATTCAATACAGTTTAGTGTTCAGCTCCATATTCAGTCTCTTTTGTGAGTGATTTTGCATGTACAATTGTTAATTGTTGTGAGTAAAATTGTTCTATCATTGGGTTCAATTTCCACATGGTATTAGAGCCTTTGTAGATCTATTTCTCTCCTTCCAATTTGTTTTGCAGGTTCGACATCATTGACTGGGAGCATTCTACAGACTGCGAGGACAATTTCTAAGCTATGGATCAATCTCAGAAGATCATCTTGACTCCCTTCAACTTATTTGAATGGAAAGCAGAGATGGAGATACTGTTGAGAGTGAAAGGCCTCTATAGAGTGACTGTGGCAATAGAAGTAGAGCCCAATGTAGCTGCAGAGAAAATAAAATGGCACAACAGGAGGGATGAGGCCTATGGTCTCTTGTGTCTGAGTATTTCCAGAGACCTCCTTTTCCATCTTGATGGATTGACATCACCGGATGAAGTATGGGAGAATATTTCTGATATTTTTGGAAAGACAGATGAGATGAGGGGACATTAAATCGAAAATGAATTGATCTCCCTGAGTCCAAATAGCTTTGAATCCCTGCAACTCTATTTCTCCAAGTTCAAAGCACTTGTTTTGCAGCTAAAACAATGTGGGATCGAAAAGAAGGATGATCAGCTGGTCTTCGCCATACTCTTGAAGCTTGGCCCTGACTATTTAGTGTTTGTTTCGACCTTCTATGCCACAAAATTGACAGCTCGAACCTGGAAGATGCCTAGCCTTGCATATTTCATGGAATCTCTCACACAAGAACAAGACAAGCTGGTGATGATGGGCACCATCAAACCATCCAAACACCAAGCTCTGGTTGCTGGAGATTCGAGGGTGGATTCAAAAAGCAAAAAGAAAGCTAAAAATCCACCTGAGCTAAAGAGAGACAAGAACAAGTCTCCGGAGGAGCCTCAAGGTTCCAAGAAGAACTACCAGAAGAAGAAAAACAAAGGAGAAATGAGCAAGTGCGCATATTGCAATAAGGGCAATCACACTGAAAGCTCTTGTATGAAGAAGCAAATAGACATGGTGACCCAACTCCTGGAGAAGAATGGCATCTCCCTTCCAGACAGCTTAAAGAAAAGAGAAGGAGGATCAAGTTTAGAAAACAGAGAGAGAGTTCATGCATTGGTTGTTGGCACATCAACCTCACCTAGTTTCATCATTGATTCTGGAGCTTCAAGACATATGGTTTTGACCAAGGAGGCATTCACCTCACTTGACATGTCGAAAGGTCCACCAATAGTACTGGGAGATGACTCTCTCACTGAAAGTTTGGGCAAAGGGAGGATTGATCTTGATCATGGTCAGTTCAGCAATGTGTTGTATGTTCCTGGTCTTGCCTCCAACCTCTTATCAGTGTATCAGATGACTCACACTGGGTCTCCAAAGAAGGTCATATTCTCCCCCGATGAAGTTGAGATCACAGAGATCTCAAGTGGTAAAGTCATTGCAAAAGGAGTTGCAAATGATACTTCGAAGGTATACATGTTCTCACACTTCCTACCCTACTCAAACCCCTCTGCTCTTCTGATTCATGCTAATGAAGCAAGCAAGATTTGGCATGAAAGATTTGGCCACCTAAAGTATCTTTCTGATCTTAGTGAAAAAGAGATGGTCATAGGGTTACCAAAGATAAAATTTTCCAAAGGAGTCTGCCAAGGTTGTATCCTAGGAAAACACCCAGAGCATAAATTTGAGAGAGCTAGTCATGAGAGAACCTCTGAACCCCTCGAGTTTATCCACAGTGATGTTGCTGGCCCATTCCCTCATATGTCCATGAGTCAGGCCAAATATGCATTGACTTTCATAGATGACTTTTCCAGGTATTGCTGGGTTCACTTCCTAAAACACAAGTCTGAAGTTTTTGGCCTGTTCAAAGTCTTTAAGGCTTTGGTTGAAAACCAGTCTGGGAGGAAACTCAAGGTCCTCATATCTGACAATGGTGGTGAGTATGTCAATTCTGATTTTATTGAATATTCTGTAGATGCAGGTATTCAGATGCAACATTCTATCCCTTACACACCACAGCAAAATGGTGTTGCTGAGAGGAAGAACAGATCACTGAAGGACATGGCAACATGCATGATGGAGGCCAAAACTTTGCCACCAAAGTACTGGGCCGAAGCTATCAACTGTGCAGCCTATATACAGAATAGGTTGCCTCATAAACAACTTGATGGTATGACTCCTTTCGAAGCATGGAGTGGGCACAAGCCAGATGTGACCCATTTCAGGATTTTTGGCTCAAGGGCTTGGGC